>JBBPPG010000689.1:0-17552 GCA_038091855.1 Leccinellum luteum
AGTTATATCCAGAAGGTGTCAGCGGGATGCTAGCAGCGGTACGTTTTTCCAATCCGGACTGGTTCCGTTTCACAACCAATGGATGCGTCGTCCCCGTGTTCATCTCGTAATTATCCAAGCCACGAAGGATCTTCCTAAAGAAACGCCTGAGAAGACCAGACGATGCAGAAAGGGTTAATTTCACGTACTCCGTGATTGATATACCATGAGAGTTTAGATCAATGCTGTTGTTGTAGTCCAGGAAGGAAAAGTGTCTGGTGAGGGGTATGGCCATCCCACCCGCCTTCCAGTTTGGTATAGGTTTCGCGATCGCCAGATCAACCAGTCTGCTGGTGACTGTAAATATGAGTATTGTGATGAATCGCATTGTAGAGGAGTGGAAACTTGAAAGGGGCTGGAGGTTAAATGTCCACCCACAGACTTCTTTAATGAGAAGCCAACAGTGACAATATATATGGTCGCATCAGCATGAGGAACAAAATGGATGATCATGGATACGTCAAACTGAAGATGATTGAATGATTGGATGATGAATGCGGCCCGGCGGTGGCCCACTGCTTGGGCAAGTTGAGGTCAGCGTGAATATGGTACGATAGAATGCAATACTGGACACAAGGGTGTTGCGATGGTCTTTTGCGTTCGTCGATCGTGTTGAGTGCGAGGTGGCCGGTGACTAGTTGACTAGTGGTCAAATGTTTATGCTCGATCGTGCACGCAATAATTATTCCGCTAAAGGGGAATGTGGGGCTGTTTCAGATTCGCTGGCGTTTGCGCCCGTCTTTTTCTTTGTTGACACAGCCGGTCTCCGACTCCATTCGTGCGTGCTTTGGTCATGGAGGGCACAATATTAATGGTCCATGAGTCTGATATTCGAAACCGAAGGACAAAAAAGTCAGAAAGCAAAACTGTGGATAAAGCACTTGCAACTGAGTTGGAGACACGAGGTTGCACAAAGGTCCTACCACTACTTCCACCTCTTACTGCTCTGCGTCGTGAGTCGTGACCGCCGGCATGCTCCCAGTCCCACCCATCCCATAACCTCAAAGACTCGGATCAGTGCACAGGTTTCTTCGTCAGCGACGCCAACTCAGTGACGTTCGCGCACGCATTCACGCTTGCTGCTCCAGCTCCAGCTCTGGTGACATTGATGACGCGATTGATAACCTCAAAGACTGGCACATAGGCGGCGTTTTCATCTCAGCTCGGACTAATGTCTACCAAGAATTTACCATCACAAGTCCAGCCTGTTATGTCACCATCACCCAACTCCTCTCCTGCTCGTGGCTCCACAGATAGCCCAGATAGTATGAGTCCGTCGATGTAGAACCTAGTGAGGGTCGTACAAGCGAGGAGCATAACAACATTATTCAAACCAATCCGAGTCGCGTGCGTGTCGACAAGCTCCAGCATAGATCCAGCCTTGCTCTCTTGGCGACTGACATTGTTTTGCCAAGTTCCTCATTGCTCACTGATTCATGGACAGTTGATACAACCCAGAAAACCGGCCGCCTCACGACATTCGCCGAGTCAGCGGACTTCCGGGTTCCCATGGGGTGGTCCGTCGGACCGATCACACAGATTGGCAATTAGCGCAATCGTCCTAACGTAGGGGGCTTTGCCGCGCAGTCGGTCCCACGCTATTATGGAAATAGATCAATTCAGAAACATGTGTACCTGTAACATTCACGATGATTCAAGCGAGCTCTGCAAACCCGACCTGAAAGGTACTGTGATCAAACACGCTGTATACGCTCTGCAGGAAAGGCATCCCAATAACCCAGTGATCTGGGTGATACAGTCAGAACAAGTCCATCGAGCGAGCGCTGAACGGGGGTATTGGGAAGCGATGAGCTATGAAATCTCACCGGAAGGCCAGGGCTGGGCGACAATGGTGCTGAAGCAATTAGGAGAACCTTCATCAATTGGTCCACCTCTAAGAACTTCTGGAGGGATTTCAAACGACCTGCCCCCGAAGGTAAAGCTCACTCTTGCCAGTGGGAAAGAGTCGCAGGGTACTGCAGGCTTTCAGTAAAAACATGGCGCCGAACGCAACCGGGACTCACGATGATAGATACCAAAGCCTTCGTGCTCCAAGAAGGTACCGCCAATGGGTCTGTATAATTCTGCAACCCGGTTCGAATCTCCATAGATGAAGTTTGCACCAGAGTCTATAATAGCAGGTACATTTTCGAGGATTATATTACCATTGACCCGAACATCGTCCATGGACACCTGCCAGAATCCCTACATATACGCAAATGTCAGCAACATCGACTCCCATCTATCATTTTGACTCACAACATGTGTTACGTGTGTATAAGTAATGTCACCACGGTACAGCATATTGTTTGCTCCACCGACATACAACTCGGCCCCAGAAGAAGACAGTTTCAACGAGAATTTCGGATTCATCAGCCTATTTTGTGCGATAAGCGATGAAAGCAACGGATAAGCACCAAAATTCGAGACGGAAGCGAAAGCTAATCCTAATAAACCATCTGCATCCCATTCATAGGGACCAACGAACCAGATTGCAGAAACAAAGAACTGAGGGTCTGCCTAGCCTTCGCGTCAGAATTCAATGGTGATGATTACAAACGATACAAAACATACTGTAAATCCAGCGATGGTTACATTATCACCATATAGATCACCTTTGACTGCGTTTCCATCTGCATACTTGAGATGAATTGGCTGGTCCAGGTTCTGAGCAGATTCGGATGCACGGGGATCCCAGAGATCGCGATCTCCGGAAATTCCCCAGCAGCCAGTCTCCAGCACCCACGTATCGCTGCATTGACTTGAACAACACGACTAAGCGAACTAAACGAAAGTACCTACGCCCCACCAGTGTCGATTCGGACTGTGGTTAGTGTAGATCAGGATAAACATATATCAGAATGATACAAGGATAATTTACGCTTCAAGGTTTGGGGAGGAGTGCCAATCGAAATCTCGGCCATCCACGAGCGATATCCATTAGTTGTCAGCGGGACGCTAGCGCCACGTTTTCCCAGTCCGGGCTGGTTCCTTTTGACAGCTAAAGGATGCGTCGTCCCCGTGTTCATCTTGTAATTATCCAAGCCACGAAGGATCTTCCTAAAGAAACGCCTGAGAAGACCAGACGATGCAGAAAGGGTTAATGACACGTACCCCCTGACTGATATACCATGAGAGCTGATTGCGTCTAGATCAATACTGTCGTTGGAGTCCAGGAAGGAAGAGTGTCTTGTGAGGGGTATGGCCATGCCGCTCGCGTTCCAGTTTGATATAGGTTTCGCAAAGGCCAGAACGACCAGTCTGCTGGTGGCGAATGTGACGATGGTAATTCGAATGAACCGCATTGTAGAGGTGTGGAAACGTGAAAGGGCTGGTGGTTAAACGTCCACATACAGACTCCCTTGATGAGAAGCCAACTGTTATTTATGTGACCATCAGTGAAAGGAGCAGAACGGATTGGTCATGGATAGATCAAAATGATGATCATTAAATTAGTAGGACCTGGGATGAGGGCGGGTAACCTAGTTTTGAAACTCGACGTTCTGTTTCAACGTTTGGTTGATCGGAGGCCCCAGTTTGGCTTACCCGGGTATACCCGTGGTCGTCAGAGCTGTCGGCCGAGTACTAGACGTATCTACCTTGGGCGTTCGCTGGTACTAGTGCCAAAGTAACCATGACATGGTGAAGGATAATTCGAACATTTTCTAACCTTGCGCCCCGCCGGGAGCTTTGTCACCGATGGCTTTTGTATATATTGACTCAGAATCCGGCCTGGGTCAGAAATCACCGGCACACCTCGAGCCTGAGTCTCGACTCTCTGTCGAAGCATATACGATCACGGCGAGACAAAGCGAGTCGTCCCTTGCCCTCCGTCGTTATCCATTCCCTGTCACGCAAACGAGGCCAAACGTGGAACACCGCCGACACAGTTGTCACTGCACAATCCGTATCATATCATGTTTTGGATTCGGAAGACGAGAGGATTCTTCGTGAGTTGCATATTAGTATCAAATTAGCCTAAATCTCATTTTACATAGTCGAATCGACTCAGAAATGGTCGTCCACCCATTTCAAACGTTTACTGCCGAATGGTCAGCAAAAATTCATTATGTTCCTTTTTACCTGTAAAGATGATCCGGTCAATTGTCGACATGTCAGATCACGCTGCACGCACGGCCTAAGTGAGGAGACGACGACGAACCTCAAACGCAAGATTATTGCGTGTCTCAAGTGACGTGGGGTTGCTGATGCGGCGGGACAAGTGCAGGCGCGCAATAGATGATTCTTAAATAGGTCAAATTCATAAATATACGGTGTACCGGGGACATACGCGATTCGAGCGAGCTCTGCAAACCCGACCTATGAAGTACCATAATCGAACACGCTGTACACGCCCTGCAGGAAAGGCATCCCAATGCCCCAATATGCGAGGCCATATAGTCAGAACAAGTCATCGAGCGCCGCAAAAGGTGGTTCAGGAAGGGATAAACTGCGGAATCTCACCCGCAGGCCAGCTCACGGCAACAATGGCGCCGAAACAACTGGGAGAACCGTTCGCAGTTGTTCCCAGTCTAAGAACTTCTGGAGGGATTCCAAACGTCCTGTCGCCGAAGGTAAGGCTCACTGCTGGGAAAGAGAGTCATGCGGTACTCCAGGCTGTCGATAAAAATAAGGTTACCGAACGCAATCAGAACTCACGGGAATAGTAACCAAAGCCTTCACGCTCCAAGAGAGTACCGCCCAGGTGTCCGTACAATGCTGAAAACCGGTTCCAATCTCCAAAGATGAAGTTTGTACCAGTGTCGAAAATAGCAGGTACATTGTCGAGGGTGATATTACCATTGACACGATCATCGTCCATAGACACCTGCCAGAATCCCTACATAAATGTCAATGCAACAGCCACTTCCATCATGATCTACTATATGCATTTTGACTCACACGATGTGTTAAGTGTGTATAAACGATGTCACCATGGTACAGCATACTGTTTGCTCCACCGAGGTACATCTCGGCCCCAGAAGAAGACAGTTTGAATGAGAATGTCGGGTTGCTTAGCCTACATTGTCTGTCAAGCGATGCAAGCAGTGGATAAGGACGAAATGTCGAGATGGAAGGGAAGCCCAATCCCAATAAGCCATCCACACTCCCTTGATAGTGAGAAGTATACCATATGGCAGAACCAAAGCCCTGAGGGTTTGCCTAGCTTTCGTGTGAGAAATCAATGGTGATGATCATATGGGACACAAAACACAGTACTGCAAATCCAGCGATGGTTACTGTGATGTAGCACATCAGGACAAACGTACATCATAATGATACAAGGAGAATGCACTACCCTTCAGGGTCTTGGGAGCAGTGCCAATCGAAATCTCGCCGATCCAACTGTTATATTGTGCCGCACAATGTTGAGTTCGACAAGCTGTTGGAAGAGGAGGGGCAGGTGATGGCGGAGGAGATGTCCGGGTCGTTTCTGGGCTTGCTGGAGAGACGGGACCAAGCGAAAGCGAAACACCAAACTCCTTGACCGATAGCTTCCACTATCAAGCCGACGACCAGCCGCGGCTCTCAGTTGATGACGTGTCCCCTCCACAACTAGTTACATAACCAAGACACGCGGATCCCACTGGCAAGCAAGGTAGTAGTTGTGGTCGACGATATCGATATCGTCGACGGTGGTCAGACGCCCTGCGTTACTCGGAATCCAAACTTACTAGAAGAGTAGGAACGACTGTCTGATCAATTGTCAGCGGGACGTTAGCGCCGCGGGTTCCGACTCGGAGTCCGGACTCGGTCCGTTCCACACCGAAAGGATGCATCTTCCCCGTGCATGTTCATTTCGTAATTGTCTAGACCAATAAGGATCTTCCTAAAAAAAAACGCCTGGGCAGACGAGATGTAATAACGGTTAATTCCATGTACTCCCTGACTGATACACCATGAGAGCTGACCGTGTCTAGATCAACGCTGTCGTTGGAGTCCAGAAGGAAGAGTGTTTGGTGAGGGGTGACAATATGCATGGCCGCATGACGGATAGGAACAAAACGGATGATCATGGGTAGGGCAAACTGACGATGATTGAATGATGAACGCGGCGTGCGCGGCGGCACAACTAATGAAACCTGGTTCAAGTCGATGTGACTGTTGTCCATAAGTAGTTGAAGTAGGTATTTAAATGACAAACAGGCTGATAAGACGGGGACAATATAAGTAAGATTGGAAGACCCTGTAGTAATAGCACGTAACACAATCAGAAGAGTCACTATCAGCAAGTTAGCTGATTCTTTACTTGTGTAATTATGCAAATAGGTCAAATTCATAAACATACAGTGCACCGGGAATATTCGCGATGATTCAAGCGAGCTTCGCAAACCCGACCTGTGAGGTACCGTAATCGAACACGCTGTATACACCCTGCAGGAAAGGTATCCCAATGGCCCAGAATGCTAGGCCATGTAATCAGAACAAGTCCATCGAGCACTGAACAGGGGAGTTGAGGTGATAAGCTACGAAATCTCACCCTCAGACTCGGACAGCGTGCGCTCGCCGACAATGGCGCTGTAACAATTCGGAGAACCTTCCTCGATTGGTCCATATTTAAGAGCTTCCGGAGGGATTTCAAACGACCTGCCTCCGAAGGTAAGGCTTACTGTTGGGAAAGAGTCGCAAGGTACTGCAGGCTGTCAAGAAATACAAGGCACCGAACGCAATCGGAACTCACGGTAATAGAAATCAATACCTTTACGTTGGACGAGGGTACCGCCAATGCGCATGTACAATCTTGAAATCCGTTCCCAATCGCCGAAGATGAGGTTTGCACCACTGTCGAACATAACAGGTACATTTGTGAAGATTATATCACCATGAACACGAAGATCATCCATAGACACCTGCCAAAATCCCTACATAAAACGCCGATGTCAGCAACATGCATTCCCATCCACCATTCCAGCTCACAGGGTTCGTCACGCGTGAATAGGTAACTTCACCATTGTACAGCATACCGTTTGCACCACCGAGATACAACTCGGCCCCAGGGGAAGAGAGTTTCAACGAGAATGTCGGATTTATTAGCCTCCGCTGCATAAAAAGCGATGTAATCAGCGGATAAACCGGCAATTCCGTGATGGAAGGGAAGGCTAATCCCAATAAACCATCTGCATACCCATTGTCCTGCAACATTGGAGAAGTGTAGGATGTTGCAGAACCAAAACCCTGAGGGTTCGCCTAGCTTGGTGTGAGAGTTCAATTGTCTGAGGCATAAGCGATACAACACATACAGTGAATCCAGAGATAGTTACAATATCAGCATATAGATCTCCTTCGACGATGGTTCCATCTTCATAACTGAGCTGAAATGACTTCCCCTGGTACTTAGCAGATTCAGATAAACGAGGATCCCAGAGTCCGCGATCTCCGGAAATCCCCACGCAGCCTGCCTGCAGAATCCATATATCGCTTGCGTTTACTTGAACAAAAACTGCCGTATGAATCAAAAGAGATCACGTACGCCGCAGCGGTGTCTATCTGGACTATGACAACCATCAGGGTAAATACATATGAGAATGATACAAGGTGAATGTACCGTTCATGGTCTTGGGAGGAGTGCCAATCGAAATCTCGGCCATCCACGAGTCATATCCAAAAGCTGTCAGCGGGACCCTAGTACCACGCGTCCCGAGTCCGGACTCGGTTCGGTTGACAGCGGAAGGATGCCTCGTCCCCGTGTTTATCTCGTAATTGTCTAGGCCACTCAGGATCTTCCTGAAAAACGCCTGAACAGACCGGACGATGCAGTAAATGTTAAGTCCACGTACTCCCTGACTGATAGACCGTGAGAGCTGATTGCATCTAGATCAACGCTGTCGTTGGAGTCCAGGAAGGAAGAGTGTCTGTTGAGGGGTATGGCCATGCCACCTGCCTTCCAGTTTGGTATAGGTTTCGCGATGGCCGGATGGACCAGTCTGCCGGTGACTGCAAATATGACTATTGTCATGAATCGCATTGTAGAGGAGCGGAAACTTGAAAGGGCTGGTGGTGAAATGTTCACCTACAGACTCCATTGATGAGAAGCCAGCAACGACAATATGCACGGCCACATCAGGTATAGGAACAAAACGGATGATGGATAGGTCAAAATTGAATGATGGTGGTGTCATCCGGGAAAAAAGAACGCCGCTGTAGCGGAGGCGCAAAATGGAATTTGACTGAGAAAAACCCACGTTTATAAAGATAACAACAGGTGGTCGACTGATTCTGGCACCAACTTAAATAGGTCAATTTTGTATGTGGATGATAGCGAGGAGATGAGAGTGACGTCAAGGCATGGACTTGGAGCGGTACGTATGGAATCAAACCTCGAGGCCTAGTGTTTCTTTGTTAGTGGTTTCTTGGTAGGAAATAAACCCAAAACCGAGGGGAAAGAAGAGCAGACCGAGACGACAACCTCACAGTTTATACTATACAATCGACTTCATGCCGTCCCAGCAAAGACGGATCCTGAAACAGTGAGAATCCAATGCGAAACGAAAGCGACGAGACGCACTAATACATGTCATTCTCTCATATTACACTTAATCTGTCTGGATCAGGACACCCGAACTATTCCGGTGAGCCATATTAAACAATCTCAAAAAGTCAGGGCTAAGCTGATGCTTCGACTTCTGAGCTGCTCTCTCCCTGTTCATTTGCAAGCCGTCTTGTCTCCGAGTCGTTCACCCAGCCAAGTATTCAATGACATCCTCGTCCAGCGCCACCGCGATGGGGGGACACGAGATTACGTTTTGGTCGTTTCAGAGCGAGGAGAGAAGTCGATGCCAGTTATTTTGCGCGATCCTCCGATCTAGGACCTGAAATGACCTATCAGTACGTTGTCGCCATCGCCAAGATTCTTCGCTCGGGATCATGTATGTACGTCACTTCCCGCGACCAATGGCATCCGAAACTGCGCTATGATTCCGATCACTTGCCGCGTGTGCGTAAGATCATGGATAGTTGGGATGTACAACGATCTGGACGACGCGCTTGAGCGCAGTGGCGCCGAATATGCCGAAAATAGCGTCGCCGATGTTTCGATGGCTGTCGTCGAGGTTTCTTCTACTTCTGTGGTGATGCTAGACGAACAAATTTTCCTGTGAAACTATATGTATAGTACTGGCCCGGGCGATGTGGGATGCTATACGAGCGTCGTATCAAGGTCCAACGACTGACAGCGTGGTGAATGTCGTTTTTTGTAGGGGGGGACGGGTACGAGAAGCCAAACGAGAACGGCTTCGCGGCGTCGAGTTGCGGACTCACTCAGGCCGGGCTTTCGTCACCTTTTTTCGATCTCGACGGGTTTGCTCCTCCGAGGACTTCGAAGCTGTGCAACGCGGGGTTACGTATGAAAAACTGAGCCTCCAGGGGGATGGGTGTGGCAGGGGGAATGGAAGGAAGGGGAGGGAAAAAAGGAACAATTCGAGAATGTACAACTTAGGAGTCGAACGGGTCTCATTGTTGTACGTACGTCCATCTGGGGATTCCCACAAGCCCACGACTCGGACCCACGACGATGGGGAAAACTTGAAGGTCAATGGGGGGTCGGACACTCCTGCGCGCGCAGAAACGTAAAACAGGTCAGGGCGAACGAACCGCCCCTATTGATATGAAACGCTTCTGTTTCCTACTGTGCTCAGCGTCAGACCGCTATCAGCGACACGCTTCGTCATTTCCGACTCGGTTCGGTTCCCCCTCTCTTCCTAATGAAAACAAAACACACGCTAGGGGCTTAGTCATCCCACTTTTTGTCCACCTCTTGTCGTGTGCTGTCACCGCCCCGCCGCCACAGCGCCAAACTACGCGATCCGTAGTGCCTTTCCGGGCGGCGGTGAGCTGTGATCGCTGTCAAATCAAACAATGGGTGCTGTTCTTCCCCCGGTTCCTTTTCCCTTTTTAGGGTGATGGGTAACGACTGGCGAGGGACCTGTGTACGTAGTGAGGGAAAGGTATAAGAGTACGTTGACAGGAGGGCGGCGACCTCAAACGTGCGCCCACAACTCGCTATCGAGACGCCAGATTCGCATTCGCTTCCCCCGTTTAACGCCTTAACGCCTTCACGCGCTTTTAACGACCTGCCTTGGCTGTCTGCTTAGACTGTTTATAACGACCCTGGCCTCGATCTGACGAACGAAAGACCACTGAGAGTCAAGACCCGTGACGATCAAGTTTCTGCTGTCGTGCATCGCTTCCCTGTATCCATTTCTGTCTCTGTTTCGCTCGCCGTCGCCGTCTCCAACATCTCTCTGTCCCTGTTTTCATCTCTGTCCCCTTCCCAACTCCCTAATCCCACCCTCCTCTCTGTCTCTCACCTCTCTGTATCAACAACTAGATAAGACACTGTCGCCAACCTGGCCTGGCTCTGCATGATCAAACTATCCTACATCTTTTGGACGCCGAGGCATATCAGGATGCCCGGCGAGTCAAGGCGCGCGTCGATGCGTCAGCAATCGCCAGCCTTGTGAGTTGTCCTATGGTTGTATCAATAGTGCGGCACCCGAGTTGGAACTGCGATCGCGACGCGTCGTGTCATGTGATTGATTGATCATACTCGTACATGCGCCCATAAGAGATGGTGTACATGTGTCCGGGGTGTCGGGATTCTTTTCTTCTTTTTTTGCTGATGGATTGATCCTAACAACATGTACATTTCAGTGCGGGCGATATCGCTATGCCCTCACCGTGGCAACATCACTTGTCAGACATTCGAAGGTCGCTCGAAAACTACGATCAGGTTGGCCAGCGGGCCTGATCATGGATGCATCGCATTAGAGCAATGTTATCAAGGGGAAATATAAAGGAAAGAAACTGCATTGGATCCATCGTGTGGGAGTTGCTTGGAGAGTACTTGGAGTTTGGATCATCATCAACGTGGAACTGCAACATGTAGGGCAGAAATAACGTGTAGCTATAGCATCAAATTAGGATCATCGACGATAACTATGCTGTTTGACGAAGATGGATTAGACGGTCAAGACTTTCTTCGACTTTTGACCCTTGAACGATTTCGCCTTGCCACCCTTGTCGCGGAGGACGGGATGCCCAGCATTCCTCCGCACTGCCAGCTCTGATTCCACCTGTTGCAAACTGCGCGCATCGAAGGCCCTCCTGCGCGCGATGGACTGCAAGATCTTGTCTCTCCTCACGTGACCGGTCAAACGCCAAGTCTTGCTGCCAGCCTGGGACATGCGCATGAGCTCGCGGCGGCGCATGCGCGCAACCAACTTGAGGGCGAACCGCTCCTCCAGCCACTTTTCGCGCTGCCTGAGTTCCGAGGCGTCCATGTCCGCCATGTCCTGCGGGTAATAAAACGGGTCGACGAGGCCGACGACGGTGCGCTTGTAGGTGCGGTGCGAGCCGACGGGGCGGAGACCGAGGCGGGTGCGGCGAAGGGGGGATATATAGTTGGCTGTGCGGATGTAGGTCGTTCGGACGCCGTAGATAGTATGGAGGTACGAGCGGACGTCGGTCTTTGTGACGGACGGGGGCACGCGGAAGGTGGCTTCGTAGGGGTTGTAAGCCGTTCCCTGGGGGGTGTAGTTGCGAACGAGCTTGAATACGATGTTGGGAAGGTAGATTTTTTGGCCGACGACGCGCACGTTGTTGGGGGAGTCGACGTTACGCTGCGGGCGTTTGGAGGGAAGGACGCCGCGGATGCGAGTGCGCCGTGCGTTGAGTGCGTCGAGCCACTCTGAGGGGGTGGGGATGGTGCCGTCGTCTTTGCGGCGGAGCTGGCCCTTGGCGAGACGGCGGGTGTAGGTGGAGTGCTCGGATGGAGTGAGCGGGCTGTCGGGCGGGGGGAGGAGGTCGAGAGACTTTTTGAGGCGACGGGCGCGCACAGCGAGCGGAGTGGAAGCGTCTCGCGCGGTCGCTGCATGTGGAGGGAGCGCGCTCGAGGCGTAGAATCTCCGTAGAATTCCTCGACCGAGTGATGACTGCATGAAGAAAGAAATGATTATTATTATTTTTCACTTACTGTAGGCAACCTGGCCAAACAAGAAATTATGTAATAAATAGTGCGCCCCCAGCTGTTGGGTGAGATTCTTGGTTTTCTGTGCCATGCCAGCTTCTTCCGCTTGCTGTCATGCACATTTTGCGCGGTCCTATCATTTTGCAAGGTTCACAGGGACTCAGGAAACTTGGAGTGCCAGTAGTCTCACTGGTCTGGAGAGCTTTGCATTCTTTCTCGAGCACCAGGAGAGTATAGGAGGACTTCCAAGCTGCGAGTCGAGTCCTCCATGACACGGCCACTGTGATGAGACGTGTCGAGGGACCATCGATGATGGTTCAAGTCGTGCTCCGAACTGCCATGGGCCACTCGGAATTAGGATGCATCCATATGATTCCCTCACACGAAAAGTGGAGCCTGTCCGCTATTGATATCACATATCATCAGTTTCACCTATATGATGTATGCATCATTGGAGTTTGCGATCCATTGCCGTCGGTCGGCTTATCGAAGTTATTAAGGTCTGCAAGTGGACATCTCACCATCCGTCCCTTCAAGTTCCACTCCTCCACGATGCTATTCATTACAATAACCATTTTTGCAGTCACCGCCAGACTGGTTTCTCTGGCCATTGCGAATCCTATACCAAACATGAATGCAGGTGGCGTCGCCATACCGCTTGCCAAACACTCTTCCTTTCCGAACTCCAACAAAGGAGTTGATCTCAACGCAATCAGCTCTCATGCTAGATCAGTCGGGGAGTACGTGGAATAAACCGTTACATTTTGGTCTGCTTAGGGTTTTTGTTTTAGGAAGATCCTTAGTGGGCTAGACAATTACGAGATGAACACGGGGACGATGCATCCTTTCGCTGTCAACCGGACCGAGTCCGAGCTTGGAATCCGTGGCGTTAGCGTCCCGCTGACTGCAACTAATTTCATCAGCATGTGGAGTGGCGAGATTTCGATTGGCACTCCTCCTAAGACCTTGAAGGGTAAATTATCCTTACTACAATTCTGGTATGTATTCACCCTGATCTACCTCACAGTCTTCGTGGACACTGGCGCAGCGTAGGTACTCTCTCTCAGTTCATACAGCTGTTTTTATTCAAGTCGACCCAGCGACATGTGGATGCTCCAGACTGGCTGTGCTGGGATTCCCGGAGATCGCGACCTATGGGATCCCCGTTTATCTGCATCTGCCAAGAAACAGAATCGGCCATTTCGGTTCACATATTCGGTTGGAAACATGGTCGAAGGTGATCGATATACTGATAATGTAACCATCAATGGACTCACTGTAAGTTTTGTATTGCTTATGAACCGTGACATAATTGAATATTGAAATATTGAATTCTGATGCTAACCAGTCAGACCCTCAAACCTTTGGTTCTGCAACATCGTTCGCTGCTGCTCAGTCACACAGAAGCGCATTTGCAGACACGGACGGTTTATTGGGATTAGCCTTCCATACCATCTCGACATTTGGCGGCTCGCTGCTTCCATCGCTTGTCAGACAAGGTCAGCTACCGAATGGGGTATTCTCATTGAAACTCTCTTCTTCCGGGGCCGAGATGTACGTCGGTGGAACAAACAATATGTTGTACAAAGGCGACATCACGTATACACGCGTAACAAGTCCTGTGAGTTAAATGGCAGATGGGAGCGGATGGCACTGACATTAGTATTTATGTACTAGGGATTTTGGCAGGTGTCCATGGATGCTGTTCGTCTTAATGGTTATCAAATCCTCACAGATGTACCTGCTATTTTCGACACGGGTGCAAACTTCATCTTCGGAGATTGGGACAGGGTTGCACAATTATACGAACACCTTGAGGGTACACTCGTAGAACATGGAGGATTGGGTTACTATTACCGTGAGTTCTGATTGTTTTTGGTAACTTGTTTTCATCGACAACCTGCAGTACCGTGCAACCGTTTCCAAACACTGCAGCTCACCTTCAGTGGAAGGACTTTTGAAATCCCTCGTGAAGTTTTCAGACTCGGAAAAATTTCGGATGGTTCCAATAAATGTTTCGGCGGCATCATCGCTCAGCACTCGCATTCAGGTGAGATTTCAGTGCTTATCGCTTCCTGAACCCCCTTTTTATGGCGATCAATTGACTGTTTCTGACTATATGGCCTAGAATTTTGGAATATTGGGATCCTATTCCTGCAGGGCGTATACAGTGTGTTCGATTACAATGCTCTCCGGGTCGGATTTGCGGACCTCGCTTGAATCGTCGTGAATAGTCTCGATACATGGCATATTTATGAGTTTATTTACATAAGTACAGTAGAGGTACTGAGTACCAGTTGAATGACATATGTTCCAGGTGGGAGAGGGTGAGGGTGACACACCCTGACTGACTCATATGTTGGGAGTGCCTCGACACTTCTGACGCCTGATATTTCAGCACCTGCATGATGGCGGAAGGGGGAGAATATGTACATGAATGCATGACTGTGTGAAAAGCATGCACACACTCTGCAATGCAATTTGTTGTGCGTACCGACATCCAACCCTAAATACTTGAGTAACGCATTGCCTTCGGCAGTTATTCAAAGCTGCCTGAAAATAACGGTTATGCAGGTACTTGACAGATTGTCGAACGAAGGGGCAAGAAGGATGATAAACCGAGTGCTAAATAAATACCCACGTCAGTGTTCCAACCAACATCCGGGAGAATTCGTGATGATTAACATATGAGGCTTTATGCCACCACCACCGCCTGGCATATATGGCACTCGACTACTACCACTACTGTACTTATGTAAATAACTCATAATAATACGGGGAACATTCGCGATGATTCAAACGAGGTATGAACTAAGAGAAATACCACCATGAACTAGTGTCCATGTTGACTGTGAAGTAGATCAGGGTCAACACATGTTTGGGAGGAGTGCCAATCAAAATGTCGCCACTCCAAACAAAGTAAGCTGTAGTAAACGGAACGCCAGCACCTGGACCACGCATCCCATCGAAAGGGTGTAACGTCCCCGTGTTCATCTCGTAATTGTTTAGCCCACTAAGGATCTTCCTAAAACAAAACAAAAAAAAAGCTTGAGAGAAACACATGCAACAGTTTGTTCCACGTACTCCCTGATTAATATAGCATGAGAGCTGATTGAATCGAGATCAATGCTTTTGTTCTTCAGAAAAGAATAATTCTGGCAAGCGGTATGATGGCCATGCCACTCGCCTCCCGTTTTCCAATGGTTAGAGCAACCAGTTTGCCGGTGACTGCAGGTATGGCTATCGTGATGATCCGCATTCTTGGCGAGTGGAAAGGACTGGGAGTCAAACGCCCACTTACAGACTTTAATAACGAGAAGTCAACTTGAACCCACGGTGATCAGGGATAGGAACAAATCGAATCATGCCTAGGCCAAACTGATGATAGATAAATGATATAGTGGTGTCACCCAAACGAAACTTGTCGGAAGTCTAGCGTGTTCCACACCACACAAAATTCTGATAGTATTAAAAACATGCAGTTTCGAATGTCAGCCCTTCGCAGTATTCGGCAGATTGGGATGAACCGGGATGTGCCAGCCAAAGGTCGTGATCTCTGGAAAAAAATCTTGACGAAAAATATCAACCGCTCAGGCTCGTCTTGCATTGATATGTCCAAGTCTTCGATATAAATATTCAAGATCGATTTTCAGGTTGCAAAGAATATCAGAGGTGTCCAATGCTGCCTCATCCCACAATGAGGCAAGATCCAAGTCTGGGGATTGTTCCGTGGTGAGAGAATCCGATCCAAGTGAGGGTACGTCCAAATAGTAACAACAAATTCGCTGATACCGCTCGACTCCCAGAGGGTTAGTGTGTTCCGAGTCTACAGCATGACGCCCACAATTTTGAAATTTCGGTATTCGGCCATTTACCGTATTCGGAGTTATATAACTCGTGTATTGTAGATATAGGAAGCTGAGTGTCGAAACATCACAGAATGCCAAAGTTTCGGTCCGTTCAGGACATGATCTATGGTGTTATGCGAGTCGATCCATATAGTTTTTATTGAATTTCTACCCCTCGTTGAGTAGTTGTGAATCGACCGAGAATGAGCACTATTTATTACATAATTTCCTGTTTGGCCAGGTTGCCTGAAAAGGACGGTAATAATCACGTGATGTATAAGTAACGTGTCCTTTGACCCGGTCATAAGTATACGCTCGTTATCGCGAACGGTATGGCTCTGTCTTGCGGTCGCTTTTTCCGCTTTCTTAGAGGAATATTTGTACCTGCTGCGTCTATCGCCGGGTTCTGCTTTCTTTTAACTTTCTTATTTATTCTCTACCAACCCTCTCCAGGCCCAGGCATATTGCAGCGTCTGGGATGGCAGTCCTGGGACGTAGTCAATACCCTCGACTACTTTGAACATTGCGGACAGTCATGTAAACCTCCTCAGCAAGATCCCTCTGACCCTAATGGAACCAACTGGTGGAATGCCACGACTCCCGGAGAAGTTACTTCTAGTTACCCCACAGACGCATGGGTCCCTCTGTGGCCCCATGACACTGGGCGTGCGTCCTCTTTTCCTCGCCTCGTTCGATATGCTCAAAAATCGCTCTCAAGTGTCTGAGATAGCCATCACCCGGTGCATGATGCCACCCGTCCTCGTCGGGGACATGTGTGCCCCCGATACGAGCCCAGAGTGGGACGCCATCAAGGGTAAATGGGTCCGTGTCGACCGCGATTTGAACAAGCAAGCCGGCATGTGGACTCTGGTATGACGCCGCTCGGGCGAATCCGGCGTTGCGCTGACGTATGGCGCGACAGAATATCTATTACAGAAGAACTAGGCGGCTTGACATACCCCTCATCACCGACCTCCAGCTCCTCCCGCCAGGGAAGGAGCCCACACCGTCGGATTCGTGGACCAAAATTGACCATTCCATCCGGGATGGTGTCATGCGTACTGAACCGCTCTATCTGTGGTACAAGACTGGCAAGTCGATGCAGGATATGTCCGCAGACGAGAAGAACGAAATGATCACCGAGATCGACCTCCTGTTTGGCGAAGACCGCTCATGGTACGGCTTTGACAAGCTCGAACCGCCCGTCACTCCAGTGAAAGAGGGCCATCACTCCAGCGTCTATGTGACATATCGAAAGGGTATCAAATGTAAGTCGTGCAGTGGGTTCGGACCTTCCAACAGTCGTTGAAGTGCTTCCGTTAGCCGTTCCACGCGCACCTCCCCTTCATTTTTCGGAAGATGGTCGGTTCAAGATCCTTCAAGTCGCCGATCTACACTATTCCGTCTCTAGAGGCGTGTGTCGCGACACAGTGCTCGATCCGTGCCAGGCATCGGACAACCTCACGAACTCGCTGTTAGGTCGTGTCCTCGACTTGGAGAATCCCGATCTGGTCGTCTTCACTGGCGATCAGCTCAATGGACAAGGCACGTCTTGGGACCCCAAATCGGTACTCGCCAAGTTTGCGGTGGAAGTCACTGACAGGAAGATTCCATGGGCGGCCATATTTGGGAATCATGACGAAGAGGACGGGGACGACCTCAAGACCGACCAGATGCGGATGATGCAAGCACTGCCCTAC
>JBBPPG010000690.1:0-17536 GCA_038091855.1 Leccinellum luteum
CTAGCAATTCTCCACCGTAAGCCATTACTGAAATGGCAAAGGTTATGTCCGCAGACGGTTCCCTCGCCTGGCACAACGAGGCGCGTCCCATCGCGTCTCCTTCCAACTTGTCGTCCGAGGTCCTTCTCGTCCACAAAGACAGTCCTCTCCTCCAGGACGCACGCGGTCCCTCCCTCTCTACCCTGCTCCCTCCCCCCTCCAATTTGTCCCTTAAAGTGCAAGCCCACCATTCTGCCGCCTACAAGGAGCTCCACAAGCGCATCATCGAAGCCGGACTTTACAGGACCCGCTACCTCGCCGGATATGGTCCAGAAGTCGCCAGATACCTGCTCTTGGCAGCTTGCTCGGTCTACGCGTATAAACATGGTTGGCTCATCGCCAGCGCCGTTTCCCTCGGCTTGCTCTGGCACCAACTCGTCTTCACCGTTCACGACCTCGGTCACATGGGCGTGACACACCACTGGACCATAGATCGTCTCATTGGCATCTTCCTTGCCGACTTTATTGGTGGCCTTAGCGTAGGCTGGTGGGTCGATGTGAGTATTTGTTCTATTCCTCGGCTCTGCCGGTTGACATTCCCCACCCGTTCTCTAGAATCATAACGTGCATCATCGTGAGTTCTTCCTCCTCCTCCTTGCCCCGGCTCAATCTTGCCTCGTCAGTCGTCACCAACCACCCTTCCCAGTAAGTCCCGTCTATCCTACTCGATTTCTTCTCGCTCATCTTCTCCCAGTGACCCCGATATCGAGCATCTACCATTCATAGCCATCTCAACGGCGTTCTTCAACTCGTTGTGGTCTTCATACTACAAACGTACCATGCTCTTTGATCGGTTCTCGGCCTTCCTCGTCTCTTTCCAACACAAGCTCTTCTACGTCCTCCTCGCCTTTGGCAGGTTCAACCTTTACGCAAACGCTTATGGCTTCTTGTTCCGAAAGGCGTTTGACACCCGCAAAGCTAGGGGCGGGAGATGGTCATGGTGGCTAGAGGTCATTGGCGTCGCCTTCTTTTGGTGTTGGTTTGGCGCGGTGCTCAAGGGCTGCGGGTCGTGGACCAACGCGTTCATCTACCTTATCGTCTCTCACGTAGTCACCAGTCCTCTCCATGTCCAGGTGTGTAGGGCCACCGATGAGATTCCATTCTGCTCACTACAGCCACTCTTCCCAGATTGTGCTTTCGCATTTCTCCATGTCCACGGCAGACCTGGGTCCTACGGAGTCGTTCCCCCATCGCCAGCTCAGAACAACAACCGACGTCATATGCCCTTCGTACCTTTCCTTTGTCCATGGTGGCCTCCACCTCCAGGTCACCCACCATCTCTTCCCCCGACTTCCACGTCACAACTTGCGTGAAGCAAGCGTACTGGTGAAACAATACGCCCAGGAACAGGGACTCGTCTATGCCGAATTTGGTTTCATCGAAGGCAACGGAGAAGTGTTGAATGTTCTGAAGGCGGTCGCAGATCAAGTTCGCCTTATCGGTGTGGTCGCAGATAAAGAAATTCAGGAGGCGGTAGTCAAGAAGGCGGACTGACAGTTCTCTAGTCGCATGTCGTTGCATATCTATCTTTCAAGGGGATACTTCTGAGCCATAATATATATATCCTTAATACATCGAGTGGCTTAGCATGCCACAAGAAATGGTCAGAACATATTCATGATCGACATTGCTCTCGAGCAAAGAAACAAGGTTTATGTTAGGATCCTGAATGTGACAGTCCGAAACCAGCTGAAATGTGCTCGGATTTTGGGAGTGTACAGGGCGAAAGTGCGACATGAAGGTGCATGACATAAAGTGAGCGTTTCACTTCTTCTTGTTTGCCTCCTCTTCCTCCTTCTACATGACAAAGGTGGTTCGAATGCTGTCAAGTGGCTGTGTGGAATTCGACGTACCTTTGCAGCCCGCAACTTACGCTTGCCCTCATATCGGGCATTGGCACGAGCGATACGAAGGGTTCTGTATGCTTCGAACGACCGTTCATCGTCCGTGATCTTGCGGGGAGGCTCGTGAACATATGGATCAGGAAGAGGAAGAGCAGCCCGAGTCGTCTCAGCTTGGAGGTCGTCACCCTGATGCCATGGTCAGAATGTTTGGGTCCAATCCTTACGGCATGAACGCTTACAGTAGAGTCACCCTTCTTCGGCTTGGAGGATTTCCTGGGAAAGACGACGAGCCGGGACTTGTAGGCCTTGAGTCGTTCGACATTGAGAGCCTTGCCCTCCTCGCTCAAGTTTTTCCTCCGGTGGTCTACGACAATACCAACGCCGCGTGCTTCTTTGCGGTTGATACCAGCCTCTTTGAGCTCTGCCAAGGTGAATCCACGGCCTTCACGGAGCTTTCGGTTGTAGCGAACAGTCTGGCCACGGACAGCGGGGCGGAGGAGTGTGAGGGGGCGGACACCAAGCTTGGCGGCCTTTGCTTTGCGAGCCGTGCGTCGGCGAACTTTGCGGCCGGGTTGATTGAACCAGGTGCGCACGCGGCGCTGCCAGTCCTTGCGGAAGTGGTTACCGTGAAGAACTAGAAGAATGAGGCTGCGGCGAGATAATCAGCAGTAGATCGACCACGAACCGTTGTTGTGTGCGTAACCCATCTTTTATCTGCGAACGAAAAGCAGTCAGTTACGAGTCAAATGGGGAGCCTTGGACCACATCCAGCTCTGCCCAACTCATCCATCCGGTATCGCGATCGACTCGTATGCGATTCTCAATGTGCATATCGCAACGCGCAGAGATGGATGCCATGGGCGAGGACGACAGGTAAACTCACCTTGACGCGGGTCTTCTTGACGCTGTTGACGACGAGGATGACAGTCAGGTGCCCGAAGAGCCAGTGCACACGGAAAATCCCGTAAAATTAATGCGGAGACTTATTTGTTGTGGCGGTGACTGTTGCCCCTGACGCCTTAGTGACCGCCTCCCACGGTATAATTTGGACAGACCGGAATGCCCTCGCCGTGGACCAAGGAGACCTCAGGGGACAGGTGACCTCCCAGGTTAGGCACGTCGACGAGAGGAAAGGAAGTCCGATTCCACTTTTAAATCATGGTATCGTATCGCCTCATGATGCGCGCCCAACGGTTGACGATATTCGTTGTCAGGTTTGCTGACATAATATTACGGATGGTGAGCAGCAGACAGGCACGCCTACTGCGTTTTCTTCCCCTCGCATAAAATTCGACCTTTGCCTATTCTTTGTCTCTTTCTCGAGGTGAACCTGTTCATTGGATTTTTCGTTTTCTTGCCAAGCTATCGTCAATCATTCTGAGTATGCGTTCTTCTCTTATACCCGCATTATTCTCCCTTGCTTTATACCTTTCTGGGGCACTATCATTCAGTGTGACTGTCGGGTCAGCCCCAACCCAATGTGGGTCTCTAAACATCACCTGGATAGGTGAGCCAGCCTGCTCGAGTATTCTGGTGAGACTGTGTTGATATGTGTGGACTGCAGGGGGTCAGGCACCCTTCAAAATCATGGTGACGCCCGTGAGTCGTCCATCTCGGATATGTTGACGTTTCCCTCAATGGATATCGCAAGGCTTTCGACGTTCCGATGACCGTGGATGTACCTTCATCAGCGTTTACTAACAATAAGGGTGTATACCAAATCTCCCCCTTTCCATTCTACAACCAAACTAGGTTCGTTGTGACCATGTCCGACGCAACTGGTTTTGGAACTGGAGGGACATCCAACCTGTTTACTGTGGGACTTCCAGTCGGGAGCGCTTCCTGTGGTATCTACAGTCCTACTCTTGCGTATACTTTCAGTCTTCCATCTTCGCTACAACAATGCAGGTATATTATCTACTGCTTTCATCCTTTATATTTGGGGAACTCACCTCACATTAGTCCGTACGCTTTCACACAGTATGATGGGGCCGCTCTACCTGTTACAGTTACAGTCAGTCCTGTTAGCTATTTCACTCTTGGACTCGTTGCTAAGATCTGCACTTTTAGGGACTCATTCCCAGCGGAAACTCGTTCACTGTCCAGTCCCCTTCATCAGGGACAAATTTTTCATGGATTGCCGACGTTGCAACTGGAACCACGATTATCTTCACAATGACGGATGCACAGGGTCGCTCAGGCGGGTCTTCTGACACGATGAACGTCGCCGCTTCCAATGTCAACAACTGTCTCAATTCGGCTTCACCTTCCTCTACCACAAGCCAGAGTCCTTCGTCAACTTCACCGGTTATTTCTCCCACGTCATCTAATACATCATCGACCGGTGTTGCTACGAGTACCATTGTTGGAGCAGCAGTGGGAGCAGGCATTGGCGTTGCGGCCATCGCCTCACTTGTGGTTTGGTACCTCAATCGTCGTCGCCGCAGAGGTTGGCAGGGCGGGATTGTGTCGAAGGGGCATCCACACCGTCCGGCCTCGTTGGACATGGATCCTAGTACTGATAACGACAACTTCCACCACCCCCCAGTTCATCCGTATCCCTTCCATTCCGATTCCGCCAGTCGCCTGGCTCCCCTCCTTTCACCCGGCTTATCCTCTGCTCCAGGGTCTGGGTTTGGTTCGCCCTACCATGATTCCACATCCACAGATCCCTCGGCCCGCTCATCAGAACCACCTTATGGGCAGCTGCTGCATTCTCCATCGAATTCACACGGCGGAGGCCTCGTCGCACTCGGTGACGTTGCTAATTCGTCCGTATCCGCATCCGCATCCATGTCATCGAGCGGTCGCCAGAAAGCTGCGATGGCAGGGATGGCGAGTCACTATCCTCCCACTCGCTTCATCGTTCATACCGACGCTGAAGATGAAATTCCCGAAGTTGTACCTGCGGTCGTCGAACTTCCCCCCCAATACACGGAGCGAACGCCTACGATAATGCAGACAGCATCAAGGCCAATGTCGTCAGCGACAGCGCTGTCATCTTCCAGTCTTGCCTATGCGTCTGGGCAAGGTATAGATGACATTCAACTGTCCACTTCCCATCCTCCCCTGCATTAGCACCTTCAATTGCGCTTCTGCAAAGTATACTGAACACCTTGTGTTTCTACAACGTTGGTATACACCATTTGGTTTCAAGACGAACGGTTGTCTTAGTGGAAGAATATACTGATGTTCAGAGTATTTATGTCTTGTGTCGAGCCCGCCGACCACTTCGTCTTCGTTGGTCGAGCAAGCGTTCCTGTAATTCCACAACTTTTACCTAGTTAATTAGCATTCACGTCCAGGGGGACTCGGGCATGGAGTTCAGCGGTCATTGCATTCATAAAACTGGTTTACATATCCGGATGCGTAAAGGAACACAAATAGTAGGACACTGTCGTCGAGGGTTCGGAATGTGATCGCTACAAATGGACGGTTGATAAGTAATGCAACAACTGGGTACAACCTGGTACGATTCAGTGCAGAATCGAAGCCCAGATGACAAAAAGTCCTTGAACGTTCTAGGTTGGTGCCATTCAACCCTTCGACATGGGTGAGCGTCACGAATTCGGTTCCATGTCACCTTCCTCGAGATTTTGCTTGGAGAAAGCATCAATCATGGCATCTTGATCTTTACGTCGTTTGTGTCTCTTGCGTCTGTCGTCCTTGATAACGCGCTCGATGCGCCTGCGCGACTTGGCATGGTTTCGGGGATCGACGAGGGCGATTCTGCACCTGTAGCACGCGAGCTCGATGCTCGCGAGCAAACGGAGGGTGTCCGAATTATTCAAGGCCTGACGTGCGCGCATTCCCAGTTAGATACACGTGCACACACACGCGAGCACGAACGCGTTGCGACGACCAAAACGACATACGTTCAACGATCACGATACGACGCGAGCGCCTTCGACACAACCGATGACGACGAAATTGCCGCGCTTCTCTGCTTGCAGGTCCGACAGCTGAACGCACGCGCTCGATCAGGCGAGGCAAGAGAGGGGAGGGGGAAAGGGGCGTCACGCACCTCGCCAAACGACACCATCACCTTGCCGGAGGTCATGGAACGGACCACTGGGTGTATGGGCCCATGATGAGCACGATGCATGGGCGCGCGCATGGGGACACGGGCTCGTACCGACACGGGACGACTGGCCTGTCATCTCCTGAGAGACGAGGGCACGTCCGAGGTATGCCCAAGAGTCCCTTTCCGGTCTCCTGATGTGCACCTTGACTTGGACGTCTCGAAATTCGCGCGCGCTGGTGGGTATGATCGGTGCCGCTAAGGACGCATGGGTGTGGAATGGGGTAAATACAGGGGAAAAGAATCAGTGGATGGATGTCTACGGAATCCGCGACGGTGACGTACAAGGAGGGGGCACATAACTTGGTGTCGCATAACTCGGTGTATCCTCAGGTCCATCGAGCATACCTTCAGGGAACGAAGAACTAGTGGCCACTATGGGATCTTCTTCCATTGCATCCATCTGAAAAACAAGCTGACGCCGACTTTCGAATAGGGAAGCACTGAGCGGAGGAATGTAAGCTAAAGAAAAGTCGGGGCTCAGGTATCTTGAGTGGCAGTGGTTCGGAGTACTTGAGTTTATGAGCGACTTCCACTGGCATGTGTGAAGTGACATCTATCGGTCACGTGACCCATTTAAGATGTTCGCAAGACATCAAGATAACGACGACTCGGTCAAAGAAATGTTCGTCGCAATCGATTTAACAAGGGGAACTGGACACAACGTACAAACGTATGATAATGAAAACGGTCTCCGAAAATTCATCGTTCGAGGGGGGCACGTGTAGCGTAGGTGGAGATAACAGTATCGACAAGAACATGAGCTCCGTCTCGATAGGGGCACCCAAGACAATTTATCTCAATTCTGGAGTAAGGTGGCTACCTGCCACAAGGCAGAGATTGCGTGGCGTGAAGTGAACTTGGTTTATGGGCGTTCGCTTCGTCGGAAAAGTGGCGAGCAAGTCGGAACTGCAGCCGATGCGAATGAATCAACCGACGACCCCACGACAAATTCTGACACGCACGTTTCACTGCCTTCGTCCTCCTCGGCACGGAGCCCTAAACTTTCATCCATTCCATTTTCTCGCGGTTTCGATTGACCACCAGCGCCTTTGACGTCCCAGCATCGCACCGTCCAATCTGCACCCCCGCTGACTAGAATCGAGGACTCTGCGCTGAACGCTAAAGAGTACACTGATGCGTTATGGCCCGTCATTTTTTTGATCCGCTTGCCAGATCCCAAATCCCAGAGATTGATAGCGAGGTCCTCCCCCGCGCTAGCGAGATACTTACCATCTGGGCTAATCGCCAGTGCAGAGAGCGTTCCTTGATGGCCGATAAACACCCGCACACATGCACCGCGTTGGACGTCCCATAGACGGGCTGTCCAGTCACTCGATCCGGTCGCCAAATACATCGAGTTGGGATGGAAGCGAACACACTAGGCAGATGGGTCAGCGAAATATAAAGGGTTGTCAATCTACCCACATCAACGTCACTCAAGTGTCCCGCGTAGATCCTCAGACAAGACGTCCGATCCGTGGACCAAAGTCTCGCAGTTCGATCCCGACTAGCGGTCGCAAAATAGATGCCCATGGGGCTCCACTGCACATCCCAGACCGGCTGCTGATGACCGCGGTACGCAACGACGTTTGTCATCGTGTCCAGCGACCAGAGCCTAGCTGTGGCGTCCGCCGAAGAGGACAAAAGAAATTTTGGAGGTACTGCAGAGCCACCGAGGGGATCGAAAGACAGAGAGTAGACTGGTCCACTGTGTCCAACCAGTTTGCGAGTCGTACTGCCTTCTCTGTCTCGAAGTCTGGAGGTACTGGCTATGGGTGCAAAACTCAGAGATGCCAAGACCTAAGCAAATTCCAGGCGACTTACGATTCTTTGCCGTATCGG
This sequence comes from Leccinellum luteum, assembly GCA_038091855.1. Taxonomy (NCBI): domain Eukaryota; kingdom Fungi; phylum Basidiomycota; class Agaricomycetes; order Boletales; family Boletaceae; genus Leccinellum; species Leccinellum luteum. The sequence continues at coordinate 7,810 of JBBPPG010000690.1, forward strand.
GTGTCTTGTCTTTCCGCGAACCTTTGAGGTTTTCGCCCTTCAAGCTCCATAAACGAATGTAACTCTCCGAGAAGCCAGCCGCCATGAGCGTAATATCGGGGGAGAAAACGCAACACGGGGCACTGATATCATCCGTCTTTATGAACTTGTGAACTCGAGGGCTCAAGGACTTACCCTTCTCCCACGTCATGCAACGTGTACGCACAGATGCTTGGTAAAGCTCGAGCTCGCGAAGCTGCGCCTTGTGCAGAACCAGGGTCGACGGAAGTGAGAGTAGACGGCTCAAATCGTATGCGTCTCCTTGCATCCCTCACCTTTTCTACTTCTCTTTGGACGTCAATCGTTCTGAAGGAAGGCGGATGGGGGAGCATATCCACTTCAGTCGGCGAAATGACACCTGGAACGGCTTGTGATCGAGCAAAATGTACATCATATTGTGCGTTGGGGTCTCGGTCCATCATTGCCTGCTCTCGAAGAATTCGTTCCGTCTCTATACGTAGATCTTCTGGAATTGGAGAAGGACCAAGCTTTAATTCCCCTTTCGAGGCGTTGAACGTATTCGGGTTTGGAATGGCAGAGGTGTTCGTAGCCTGAGCGCTTTTGGGAATGAGTAATGAAAGAAGCCCGGTGGACTCTTCCCATGCGTTTGGAGACACGACAGTTGTGCTAGCAGCAGTGACTAGGAAGAGAGTGAGTATGAAAACAAAGGGGAGAGAAGAATTGGTTACCATCAAATCGCAAGTGATTGTTCACGACATGCATGACGGCCGCTCTCCCCCTTTTGCCCATTTCGCCAGAAAAGCCATCTCCTGCACCGAATGCCTCACCACCAACGCCTTCTGTCAACCACCCTACAAGAAGACTAAAGCCTGAACGGGTTATTCTGATTACATACTTTTCGTTGAGAAAAAGTTGTGCCAGATCATCATGCTGAACATGTGAAGGCAATAGGAGTGTGGAGAGGTGATGCAGGGTCGAGTTATGGCTAGGGGTGAGCGCGGGAGCGAACGAAGAGTAAAACCGGATGGCTGAAGAGTGTGCTTGAGAGTCTCGTATTGTTTGGAATAGACGATCGACGCACCAGCTTCCTTGAAGCCTTTCTGGATGAGATCAAGATAAAAGTGACAAAAAATGGGGTACAGTATCGGACGAAACTCGGGCTTGAAAGATGGATGTGAGGGAGATGGCGGTCGGAGAACGGGAGGGGCATGCCTTGTACATATCCAAGGAACCTTGGACCCACGCCTCGAGCTCCTTGAAGCCTTCTTGTTTATCAGTGGGGTCGACTGAAAGTATGTCCTCCGCGCCGACACCACCCAGGCTTGCGATGAGGTTCTGTATGTTGGGAGGATTGTCCATGGTGGTTAACGCCTGGAGGACATTGACGTTATCCTTTAGGACATTCTCCCCCGGACGGGAAGGTTTCTGTGCAAATACAGCGAGAGACTTGATAAGTTCATCAGAGGAGACGGTCTTTTCGGGGTCTTCCGTAACAGCTTCGAGAGTTTCGCGAAGGGCCGACTCTGCGCTCTTGTGACCTCGGGCGTGGAGGTATTCGAGGATGAGGCGATCGATAGACGCCGAGTCTGCGGTGGTGGGCGAGACAGCACCAGACGATGGAGTAGCGGTGGACATAGTCTGTACCGTTTCGAGACAAACGAAGTACTTATTGGATTGCCTAATCTAGACTTGTCTTAGATGGATCAAATGTTCAACTTCTCAAAATATTATTCGTGAATTATTTCTCTCATTAAAAGAACGTTCACAGAGACAGACGAGATCTAAAAAACTTGTAGATCTTACTCGGGATTCGACGAATGAGACCGCGCGATCGGCAGCAGTTATTTACTTGTTGTTTGTCTCGGCCCTATTTATGGCAACGTCCACCCCCACGTGTGAAGGTTTGGTCACTAGTTTACTTGCCCCCTCTGCCATCATCCATGGTCAAACTAAAGAAAGGACCCACCATCCACGGCACCCTTCAGAACGCCGTCATTGCAACCATCAACGACCCCAAGTACTCCTTTTCCCTACCCAGGCTTTCCGACTGGGAATCCATCGTAACGTCTAGTGCAGACGAGAAACAGCGACTGGAGTTCGTCGGTGACGCTGTCATGCACCTCTCTGTAGCGTTGTATCTCTATCGTCTCTTTCCCGACGCTACGCCTGGCTTGTACACCGTGAGTTCAGATCACCACATAGCCACAGCTACAAATTCATTCCACATTCCAGATTATACGTTCAGCCTTAAATTCCAATGCGACATTTACTCATCTCATGGTAAAGGCAGGCGCGTTCGAACTCCCATCACAGTCCCATAGTACGAAAATTGCCGCAGATTCGTTCGAGGTCATCGTAGCAGCACTCTACTTGGAACGTGGCTTTGCCGACGTCTGCGCGTGGGTCCAGGAACAATACGGGCCGTTAATCGCAGCCGCCCGGAAATCGTATGATGAATGGTCAATTATGTCCGCTATCTTGATCTGTCCGTATTCCGTATTGATTCAATTGGACAGCCGCACAACCACCAACCACTACGTCCCTTTCTTCTCAACCAAACGGCGCATGGGTGCCCCCAATCCTGCAAGCACCCCATTGCTCAAGAAAATCAGAATGTCCAGCGCACGTAATTCCCCACGGAGCACACTGAGTAATCCATTATTGTATTTTATCGCTTTCCCCCTCTCATGGAAAATGGACAGTGGCACAGCGCGTTATCAAACACATGAGGTCAAAGGGAAAGGTCAAACTCTGCTTCCCAACTAGGATATCGAGACCTCCATTCGCGACCCGTCTTCGCAATTCTGAGCTCCGCACGCCTGAGCTAGAGCGACCTCCGCTGGTTATTGATCTCACCTCGGACAGCGAATCTGATGAGGCAGCGGCATCATCAAGTTCACAAGCCTCTCAGCCCAGGATCAGGCCACATGACTTGCGCCAGATCTTGCACCCTCCGGTAGGTTTTTTGTGTGAATTTGGCAGTGTAAACCGTGTTTATCATACCCTCTGAACCACGCATGTTATGTGTATTTTTGTTTAGCCAGAACCCGACATCACTCCTCAATCCGATCAAAGCTCCTACAAGTACACCGGTGTTCATTGGCCACCGAAGCAAGGTTTCGTGACATCAGCAACAATATCGTGGCCGTCTCCGGAGTCGATGTCATCCCTTGCATCTTCTTCCATTGCCACACCACCCGTTCACATAACCTCCAACGTTCCGCAAGCCGACATCGAGTGCTTCAGGCGGTCAGGTCTTTCACCGCCACTCCAGTCAAATAATCCCTCCGGCACGCACGAAGACCCGATAGTAATTGAGGATAGTGAGCCTGAAGACTGAGTATTGATCCGCCGCGTGCTATTATTGCGTTCATTATTATTTCTGTTATTATTACCTTAAGAGTGTAATTTTTGTGTGCGTGGAAACTCGTCGCCCGCCCACGGAGATGCTGGCGACAGTATGACATCAGCGCGAAGACCGAAAAACACATGGGCTATTTTAAAGGTGTTGCTGGAGTGCTGCGGCAGTGAAGCATATTTGAGACTTTGGTTCACTGCAGAAAAACCGAGATTGTGTGTCAGACGAATTTGCAACAGATCTTGTCATCCGTGTGAGGTTCGACGCGGATTCCACCCAGGTTTGTCATCAGCAAGGATTTCGCCCAGATCCCTAGAATACTTGTCCATTACACACACATTATAGCCTATCGACCGTACGGCCTCTCAAGATCTTAAGTCTAGCTAGAATTGCTAACCCCTTATACTAATAAATTGAAAGTTTAAAACACTCAATTTATATTGCTCACATGACCTGTCGCGTCCATATCGATCTGCTAGACGCGTAGCATACAAACACCCCGACTCTATTGCTTCACACATTCTGATGGTATTAAAGGTATAGTTTCCCTCGAGTTCAAGCCTTTCTGTACCACTGGACCATCTAGGACGAGCAACTCGTGCTGTGCAGCTGCTCCGAGTGTAGTCTGACTGTCATAGGTCATACCTTTGTCACGACGCGAACACGGCGAAGACACGAGCTCAAGGATGTAAAGAAAGCCTCAAGGTCCACACAACTATCAAGACACGGTCATATCAATCCCGCCTTACAAGAGATCAATCCTTCAATTATGAGCTTCGATGGTGACAAGCCTGAAGTTGCTACTGATGATCCTGCAGACGATCAGTCCAATTCACTATGTCACGATGACTTGGAATCACCTCAAGATCACGATGATTCATCCCTGTTTCGATCTCAATGGGATGCTGGGTCACAAACTCCTCCTACTTCTCCTGTTTGCACTCGACAGGAAGAGCAAGATCATTTCGATGATTTTCAACATACTGGCCATAACGACAACCTGCCGATGCGCACGTTTGGATCTATGGACAATGGCATACTGGACGACGCACCCGATGATGCACCAAATGACTTGCAGCATGCCGATGTCTCCAATAGCGTACCTGACGACTTTGGCATACCAGACGATGCACCCGATGACCCGCCCGATGACATGGAAGACCTCGATGATACTACTCAAAATTTGATTCCAGCGTTTAGGCAAACACCTGCTGTCCGACTGTTGTATCTTCAAGTTGCAGTTGCGCACATCATGGGATCGTCAACGGTTGCGATCGCGACCAATCAGCTTCAAGACGGCCTTGATCTTATCGAGCTCTGTGGTGCCTTGCCGACGGATCCGGCCCCTCGACGCTCTCTCGCCTCTGTGAAGAAAGATCTCGGTCTCCAAGTCGACGATTTCATCACGAGAATTCCGATATGTGATGTCTGTTATAAATGTTACACGACTACCGACATCGATGCACTTGCTTCGCCTAGTTGCACAGTTCCTCGCTGCCAAGGCTCTGTTTACCGCACAAAACGAGTTCGTTCGAAGAATTCACCTACCGATACTGCCGAGAAGCGAGTTCCGGTGAAATGTCTCTCTTATTCTCCGTTGATCAAAGCCATCAAGTGTTTTCTGCGACGCTCAACCTTCGTTGAACATCTTCGAGATACCTCACAAGATCTCCATCGTTTGCCACTCTCTGACGATGAAAGCATGCACGACATCCATGATGGGACAGAGTGGATAACTCTTGAGCTTGGTCTCAAACGAGTTTTCCACCCTGACGGTCGAGTTGAAGATGTCGAAGAATATCCCGGTTCCCGCAGATCATTGTTCAGTTGCGATCTCGGGCTGAGCGTAACGTTGAACATTGACTGGTAAATTGGATATATGCTGCATCGCATTCACTGATCACCCCCATTTGCATGAATCAGGTTTGGTATCACGGACAACCGACCGCATTCTGCTGGAGCTGTCTACGTGTCTTTCAATAATCTCCACCGTTCTGTCCGATATCTTACACATAACGTCCACCTGGTTATGGTCATTCCTGGTCCAAAAGAACCAAGTCTCGAATGTCTTAACCATTGTCTTCACCCACTCAAAGACGAACTATATGAGCTGTATAAAGGTGAGTATGCTTAGGGGAAATTTTGTTTCCTGGCACTGGCATGCCGTACTACACTCTCACTTGCAGGTGTTTATATGCATGCACATGGGTACCGTCGTCTTCGTGATGTTCACGTTGGGGTCCAGTGCGAGAATTCGGACGTGCCAGCGTCACGCAAGTTGACTGGTGCAGCAGGCCATAGTCATAAGACGCATCCTTGCAACTATTGCTTTGTCCAACTTCCCGACATTGACACACCAGTCGCATATGATATCAAAAGTGAGTATCATGATATCATCTTTGGTTTCTGTTTCAATCGACACATATATTCAGAGTTTCGGATGCGAGATGATTGGGAACAGCTTGGGCATGCAGCACGGTCCCAAACAGCAACCACGAAGGTAGCAAAACGGAACATACTTGATGCACATGGTGTCCGACACTCAATCCTTAATGATCTTCCTGGGTGGCTGCCATCACGCCGGTCACCCATCGACTTTATGCACAATTTCTATGGTACTCGATCCCACTAACGTCATATAACCCAATAGTGTTTGCTACTGATGCGATTCCACATCCAGCACTTGTGAAGCGTTTTGTGTATGATGTGCTTACTGCAGGCCACCTTCTTGATGCTCCGGGCTGGGTTCTATATGAGAAAACCATCAACTCGATCATTTGGCCATCAGGAATTGGTCGATTGCCACGGAATGTAAGTTCTGACTTGAATACGCATTTCAGAACTTATTCAAATCACCATAACATGTTGATGAAGCTTAACGATGACCATGCCCTGCCTAAAGCTGACCAATGGCGGCGACTCTCGAATATCCTTCCGTTTGTACTCTGGATCTGTTGGCAGGATCCAGCTGGCAGTATACGTTCAACACCACCACCAATTCCGGCCACCGTAAAGACACGACCGACATTTCAGCGTGATATTCAATTCGTCTATAAGTTGTCTCTCTACCTTGCTGTCTCTGAGCGCATCTTAGCAAGCAAATCAATCTCACCTGTGGAAGTGGACCGTGGACAAGCATATCTTCAGCTCTATTGTCAAGGCCTTCAGTTTCTTGGTGTTCATCAAACAATCAATAATCATCTCGCTATGCACTACTCCCTGATTTTCCGTCGCTACGGGCCAGCTTACGCAACATGGCTCTTCGGGTTTGAACGCTTCAATGGTGTTCTAGAAGATGTTAATCTCAATGGGCATAGTGGGGGAGAGATGGAGTACTCCCTCATGCGTGATTGGGTGGAGAAACATCGTCTTTATGAGCTCGTAAGTGTAGAGCTGATGGAGGTTGTACTGATTAAGCATCGGCATAGGCTGTGTCCCTCCCTGCAGAAGCAACAGACAAAGAACGAAAACTTGTTCAGCGGATTCTTGAGCACAAAGGAGTAGATCGTGGAACCCTGCAAACACAAATTGCCGGTTTCGCTGCCGGTTCTGGATTTGTCTGCATTTTTTGGTCTTGCACTGATGTTTTTCAACATGTAGGCACTGGCGTTTTAATTCCACCAGCACAACGCAGTGGCCCAGAAAGGTTTCATGACCTGCGACGTCTTGATCATCCAGAAGTTTATGGATTGCTTATCTCATTCTTGCAAACACACTTCCCCGAGCTTTCTATCTGCGATGACATGTCAACTGACACAGTTGAAGGGACTGTTCTGTTTGCTAACCGATCTGTGAGGCTCCTGCCATATGTCATCAAAAGCGGCATAAGATTTGGCTCTTCTATGGCAGTGCGAACAAGCTCGGACAACTATGCAGGCGTCTTGTTTGATGATGGACGTTTGCCTTGCAAGATCATCTATCATTTTGAGGTACATCTACCTAACAAAACCGTCTACTGCTCTGCCGTTCAGAAGATGGTGTCCAACGACAGTATATCTTCCATGCCGTGGGATCGCTTGTATGTGAATGTGCCATGATTCAACGAAAGTGTTACTGACTCAGCTTCCTAGTGCAAGTGAACTTGATGTTTCCGTTGTGTATGAGAAAAAGCTTGGATTGCTCGAGATCATATCATCATTTTCACTCTCTTGTTCTCTCATTATCATTCCAGTTCCTACCAGCCTTCCAAATCGCAGAGATCCGCTTTGGATTATCACTTCATGTGACCGAACTGGACTGGAAAAGGATGATGGATGGCTAGAAGACGATCAAGATGTGGATATTGATTATGAATAAAGTGAGCACAGTTTTACGTTCAAATTTTTACTAGTTGAAAAGGTCATCGGCCGTCTCATGTTCTCCAAGAATCTCCCCAATTTTACTACGGGCACTCTCCACGACCTCTTTGGAGGATCCTTCAACTCCAATTCTTCGACGGGTGATAACCCGCTTCTGCCCATCTCCTCCGACAGCTTTACCCTTTCCCTTGCGGTCCTTCTGCAGTTCTTTCGGCTCTTCCTCCCCCCACGATCTTCCACTTGTCGCAACCCTACCCACCGTCAACCAATCAGGGTTTTGCTGCAATAGCTCCGGTTTCACCATCCAAGTTCGGACCCTGGTTGCTAGGGACCGTGCAAGAGGTGGTGGTCCCAACTTCTTCTCGTCTGAGCGATTTCGTGTCTTGGCTAACTTTGCTTGGTCGGGGCGCGGATCTTTGAGCCCATCGATCTCGTTAAAAAGTTCAGAAACCTTTCAGTTACTGTAAGTCGACATTTCATTAAAGAAAGGTCTACAAACACTGACCTGTGGATGACGCCACTCTGGCTCCTTTGTTATATACACATGCGGCTCGCCCGGGATGTGATTTGGGTCATCCTCATCGTCCGACATTGCATTTAACATGAATGCCATGTCATATTTTTTGTCCTTCCATTCTGGCGGACATTCATCCAACTCCCGTTTGCGCTTGCGGGCATCAAGTTTCTTTTGTGAGTACATCAGATCGGTTTACACAGAACTTGTGAAATGTTCTCACCGATTGGACACGTGAATTCATATGTGCACGGTCCAGTGCGACCTCAACTACCTCCACTTCATCATCAAGATCATCCTCATCACCTCGTTTGCGCTTTTTGTCTGCCTTGCGAAACTCCTGAGCCATCCGCATGTACTTGGTCCGCACCGCCTTCTCGATCTCTCCCGGAAGAATCTGCGCCAAAGTCGTCTTTGTGGTAGTGGACATCTGGTTTCCGGTCACACGTAAGTGTTCAGCAACCTTCCGGAGTGCCTGCGTGTTAGCAGCATCATCATGCTTTCCAACTCGCCAATCAAAACGTAGAAGTGGCTTTTGTGTCGCAGAGTCCTTTGGCCATGCGTCCGTACTTTCTCCAATACCCATCGGATAGCTTGGAAGATGGTTTCCGTCAAGTTTTTGTACTCCCATCAGGGCTTTGAAGCTCTTCGTCATCAGATCCTTGATAAAGGTGCGCTTATTGTCTATCAGAAAGGTTTATACGACACCACATACCTTGAACGTTTTTGATTTCAGAGCTTCAGAACTTGCTTTGGACTCTGGATCCTGATCCCCATTGGCAACTGCTCCTGGTGCGCTTGCCCTTTCATCCGTGGATGCAGCGACCTCAGTGTTGGTGTTGGGACGTTCAGACGTACTGTCGTTCCCTGGAGCATCGCCATCACCATCACCATCAACATAGATGAACCCAAGCTGTGGTTCAATTCGAGCAAGACGTTCAAGTATCTCTTTCTGTTCGTCCTTGAGGTACACATTCTCAGCTTTGAGAAGCTTGTTCTCGTTGTACAGAAGCTGAACCTGTTTTTCAGTTCTATCCTTGAACTCGTGAAAATCCTTTTCAAGTTGTTCGTTAGCGAGGATAGCGGCATTCAGCCGTGCGATGTTTGTCGACATGGCCACCAGCGCAGACAAAAGGGCAGAGCAATTAAGTTTTGGGTCTCGAACTCTGTAGTGACCAGCTGCCCGTGCAATGTATCCTATTTCTGAACCGCTATTACTGTCCTGAGCGCGAAGGCGTGACTGCAAATCGTAGCTAGTAGCCAGGTATATATGGGTATATATGCGGCGTGGATGCAACCCAAGAAAGGAATATCAAAATATTAATATGATTAAAAAATTAACTGGTTGTTTTTATGTTGGGACGGTTTCGAGATTGCGGGCTCTGCGGATTCAGCACGGATCTGCGACGGATGGCTGGAAGATCCGAGAAAGACTCGACCAATCGTCGCAAATCCGCGTTTCATACGAACCTCGATAGAATCTGACACGGATCCGTCACGAATCTATGGATCCTTACAACATCCGTGGCGTACATAATCTTGTTTTTTTTGCAGTGA
>JBBPPG010000691.1:0-17504 GCA_038091855.1 Leccinellum luteum
CGACACGATCGGCGCCGTGAGTATACAAGCTCCGAGGGCGCCTGCGCGAGCGGCGTGCAACGGATTGAGCGGTGGACGGTCGTCGGGACGTATCCATCGCACGACCGCGACGCCGGCCGACGCAGCCGCAGAGGAGACGGCGGTCGCGGACGCGAGCTCGAGGAGAACCGCCAGGTGGCACGACAGTAGGTGGTTGTTCGTCTTGAGAACGCTGCCGCCGCCGCCGCCGAGGAGCGCGATGAGGGAGACGATGGCGAGGGTGGTGGGTGCTATCACGACGAACCCGCCGAGCGAGCCGGCTTGGATGGACGATGGGAGGGGTGGGTCGTAGCCGTCGTATTTGGCTGCTCTGAGCACTGCGTGGCCGACCAGGAGGTTGAGCGAGCCATCAATGATGCCGACCAAGACTATGCAAGTGGAGATGAAGAAGACGCGGATTACGAGCTTGGCAGTGACGTGAAGCCAGACGGCGATGCCAAAGGCCGCCAGCCAGACGCGCAGTGCAGGATTTTTTTCCGGTGTGTCTGACGTAGGAACTTCGGCGGAGATGGATTGACGCTGATCATCTGCGTGCGAAGGCGAGAACCCGAGATAGCAACGGAGCAGGCGATAAAACACGAACATGTGGATTGGCAAGCGGTGTGCTCGTTACATTATTATGGTTTAGGAGAGGCGATTCGTCTGTCAGTTAGTGATGGGCGCTAAGTGCAAGGTGCCGAGGAAGCAATCGCCGCTAAAGTGCGACATTGACACCGCTTGCTGGTGCAACCCCCCCGAGTCGTTGTCGACAATGACGAGGCTTCCCAAGTACGGCGCCGCGATCGATTAACTTGCCTGACAAGGCGACCCGCCGAGAGGATGGACGGATGGGCGAGGAAGGGTCCATCGTGAGCAACTTGACACTGTCACAATTGAAGCCTTGAGATCCCTGACAGACATAATCATCAGCCCTCTCGAGCACGAGCTCCGGACCTTGACTGCAGTCCGGACTTTGATCCGACTCGGCATATGGCATACATTGACCACGGTGGAACTTCTTCATCACATACCACGCGTGGGGACAAGTCTGACGCTCCTCGTCGAATTTCCACGCACCTCTAGTATGTAGTCCAGGTTCGACGATTTGAGGGAACACTGCCATTCACCGAGACAGTGGTACACCAATTGAAGGGTACGTCAACACAGAGCCACTTTGGCGCTAATACAATACACGGCAGAGGATCATCATCATCAATCATCGTCGCGCTGTGCCCCTCCGCCGGCGTGCGGAGTTTATCACGGGTCCTGGCGATGCACATCTCTGTGCACCGGTGTCTACACCAATTACCATTAATAAATCCTTATTGTCAATAGGGAACGTCGTATGATACCGTCTCAGGCTGATGGCTGCGAAGGCGGCCTTAGATGGTTTTCTCATGGCTAGTTCTCTTTCGCATGCTTCGGGCCCTATGAACGCAGTTGCGACAATAATTTCGTTTGGCGGCTTTTCGGCTTTCAGTTCTTTAGAGAGGAACCAGTGTTTCATTGCCATTCCGTAGAAATTCAGTGGTAACCATTCATGAATTACTTTAATACTTTTCTGCTAAGTTCATGAAGTTACTGAAGGAAGGTTTCGAGCAGTACTGTCAATCGCATGTAGGTGATGCAACTTTGCATCATCAAAGTTCAATACCATTTCCTCCATTCTTGCCTGGAGATTGAACATCTCCTTGAGAAATTCTGTTCGTGGTTTGGCTTCGAGAAGATCATAATCTTTTTCTGCGATCGAGGCGGCCTATACGTGTTAGTATTCTTTCCTTTATAGCAACCAAATTTCCAAACCTTGCCACGGCGTCTTGTCTCTAACGCTCTACGATCATTGTAAATTCATCGCTTTCGACATACACAGCCGTAATAAAAAAGGTCCCGGGCCTGTCTGGGTTGTGAGATCTCTCGAGATAGTATCTAACGCGCGTAGCAGCGATGCCATGAACGTCCTCTTCGTAACCATTTGATGCAGATTCGGAAGTAACTTTGCACAACACGAGTGGGCATGAATATTTTTCCACGACCACACTAAAATCACTTTCTGGTCTACATGTAACCCAGGCAGATGATGTCTCGCACGTGGTAAGAAAAATCGGGAACTTCCAAGGCGTATTCCTGTGCGAAAAGTAAGAAATGAGGTTCCGAAGAGCGCACTGCACGTACACGTTGAATCTCGTTTTGGAGTTCAGTGGTCGGCAGGCAAGCAATGGAGGTATGAAGAAGTGCGACGATATATAGTTGGCTTTCAAGGCGGACGCCGACTCGTAGTGAATCCGTAGAATGTCGTTTCCAGAACCAAAAAGAGCAGAGAATGCTTCGTATTCGCGAACATTCTGTGCATCATGTGATGGCGCATGCGGAGGCAAAAGATAGCCATCGTGATTTTTCACACAATGATGCCAGATCGAAGTAATGACGCTCGTAATCATTTCGAGGTGTCTGGTTGTGATGGTCAGTAGCGTATATTGGAAATGGAAATGGTCGATACTCACAAGGCGAGGACGTCTTTCTTCCAAGGACAACTCCAGCTGCTTGATCGCTCCCGTTCGGACGCTCGAGAGGGACAAGAGAGAGCCCCCGTCCAGGTTGTTGATCACATCTTGTTGCGACCATAATTTGACACTCGTCAAAACAATTTGGAAACATTTGAACAGCGTGTTATTCGTGGTTTGTAAATTATTCAGAATTTTCACGTTCTTGGCTTTGGGAAATCTCAGTGAGCAGCTCGTGCGACGAGAAACGCATATTAATGTCACTTTGTGAAAGCTGACGTTGAATAACCAAACAGAAGTACTGGGGACAAAGATGGTCCTGTCAACCCAAGTATTCACGGGTGCAGTCGTGATCTATTCCTCCACCCGTACTGGTTCGGTAAGCTTGTGGAATTTGTACTGATGGAGCAAAAGATAAAGTTGTCCAAGCAGTTAGTAAATATCTCACAGAGATATTTAAACAGTTTTAATTAGTCGCTCTTCCTTAGGCTTCTTGATTGGCGGACTAAGATATGTCATACCATCCAACATAATCCATAACCTAACTGCACCACGTCAACTAATGCCTGTATGGAATCCTGGAACTTTCAATGGCGTTAACGTTGTTTTTCGTGGGAGCCAACATAAGCCGACCCCCGGACCTTGCTAAGCGCACATTGCCAGTAAATTACATGATCACACACATGCTCGATACCAGACGCATTCCCTCGGTTTCATTATCCCGAGTGTCTTGGTTGTCTAGTGGAGTGCTTTCCTTTTTCTGATTTATCCTATCTCCGAGTCTCGTCCAGTGGACGTTCTCCACTGACCATGCCTATCCTGGGGATGGTTCTTTACGCCACCTTGAAAGTGCACTGGCCAGAGGCATGTACGAGCCGAGCCAGATCTGGCGATTGGCTTGCAAAAGCTCGCCAGATTGGCTATAGGTGACAAGATCATTCACAGCCTCTTATAGATGCCAATGATCGCAGAGGCCCTGTGATGCCGACGTCCTGGACGGGCCTGGACCCCCCTGCTGGAGGTCATTTGGATCCGTCCACTACTAGGATGACCCGAATACTCTACACGCAGCCGTAGACGACAGTGTCTATGGCTTTCGATCGCACCCGTCGGTTCAATGAGGATGGCTCCTGGTGGTCACAGAAAACCCATTGTTATATTCAAAATACATTCGTGCGGCCATTCATTCGACTTTTGCCGCCAAGCTCAGGAAAGGAGTGTCCTTGTCAACATATTTGACACAGTAATTTCGCTTTGAACTGGCACATGGTTAGAACCCTGGAAAACGGTATATGAGCCTACTCATTCGATGAGCGACTTGTGAAGTGTTGCCACTTACTCACATATTGCGGGAAATATTGGGCCGCGGCATAATTCGTCGGAGCAAGCGGAAGACTGCCACAGGCGTAGTATGTGTGAGTGTTCCTACGCCTCGGGTTTACAACGGGCACATGAATTCAAAGGATTATGAACCTGACAACATGTCTGAGGTTCAGGCGTGCGAGCATGTACATCAATCTGGTTCTTAAGGTGGAATTCATTGGGCCTGTGAATGAAGAGAAAGAGTGATATTCCGCGTGCATCACTAACATTCCGTAGCTTGTATCTTAGTACTTTGTATGCGTTGTAATCCCAAGACACGTTGCGAATTTATTCACACTCAAATAGTAGGAAGTCGTCTTACAGCTACTCAGGACGATACAAACTACTACATGAGGCTCCAAGTGGATAGCTGTGCCTTTTTCCTTTAGTGGTGTGCATCATGATGCTCGGCACCATGGTAGTCAAGCGCATATACTACAGAAGGATGAGCTACACAAGTAATAGACACAGGAAGAGTGCTCACCGGAACCGCATTCGGAACAGCGGCGGTTCTTGTGCTGGCGAAGGGTGAACCAGTGGAGCTCGTGTGAGTCGGCGGGAGAGCCGGTGCAACCGACGATGCGTTCAGTATCCTATAGAAGCGCGTCAGACCGTGTCCAGGCACGGCTGAAAAGTGGCTTAATGTGAGGCTTACTAGAGAGTAAACCTTGATGGGGTCTGCGAGAGTGCCTTTGCGACTCGAGTCCAGAGGTTGCAAGTCAAAGGCCTCGTAACCTTCCATTTCACCCATGAGCTGGAAACGCTCGAGACCGGTCGCCTGTTGCTCATCGGTTGCGATTTCGCCGGTTTTTCCACCTGGACCAAAGAGCTGGGGAGGGGGAGGTCCCGAGTGGCGGATAGCAGAGGTTGAGAGCGCGCGGAACGCAGCAGGATGAGATGGACGGGAGGCACGAAGGGCCACTGGGCGCGCGGCGCGGAGAGCGGTGCTGAGCATGACTGAACTGCAGGCCAAAGTGAATGATGGTACAAACCGGGATGAGCGTGACGCAGAACCTCGTCACATGTGACAACACCGTCACTAACTTGAAAGATCACTGGCCGGGGGGCTTCCAAGCCCACTGTACTGACTGCACCCTTACTAGATGCTCTGGCAATAATCGAATTGAACCACCGCATCCGTCATTTTTCTTACTTAAATTATCCTTCTTTATCCACCAATACCATTTTGTGTTCGGAAGATCCAGAGGCTAACACCAACCAACTCGGCTCCGTCAAAATGCTGGCATACACCGCTCTGAACTCCACAATACCATATCAGGCAGGCATTTACGAACGTTACGCTCATATTCTAAGCGGAGGCGGGTAACTGGGATATTAACAACTTTCGTGATAACCTATTCACTTTTTACCCGCCGCCCCCTACATACTTTCCCCAACTCCGGTCTCGCTGCATTTCCTCAGGCTGGACCGTCTCAATGCCAACAGTCGACATTCCTTCCCGTCCAGGTTCTCCAGAGTCCGCCACGCTAGTCGTCCTCCAAGCCTACAATAATCCAACAACCTCGACCGATTCGTCACAGGCCGCCGGTCTCACTCAGTCAGATACAGTAGAAGACACCACTCCGGTCGACTCACCATCTAGATCGGATCTCAGGCTCTCAGCCATATCATGCTCATCCACCGTTAACTTGGTTCTGCCGCAGCCCGAACTTGGGTCTCCCTCTCGGGGCGAGTTTAAGGAGTCGCCTTTCAGATGGAACTACCCCTCGCTACCAGAGCTTCCGCTTGATCAGCAGGAAGTTGATCCAACCGACGGCGCGAGTGAAGGCAAAAAACGTACTATGCGGATGTGGGAGGGCTGGAAAGTCATAATATGTTGCTCGTGTGAGGATGAGGGCTCAGTGATCGTCTTTGGGGCTAAACATAAATATTGTCCTGATACAGGGCTAAACGTCTTGCTATTACTGATTCCAGTCTCGGTAAGTCTACTCGTCAGCAGCCGGCGGGTGATACTGATCGAGTACAGTGGATCCTCAGTTCTGTCATGGGAAGACACCACAAGGCGGTTTTCATTTGTGAGTGATACATAGTCATAACCAGAAAGGTGGAAATCATTAAAGGCTACAGTCTGTATTCTTTCAATGATCCCGCTCGTGAAGGTATGCGTTAGCTGCCCTCGTCATTCACATCGTTCACCTGTAGTAGCTTCATGACCTTTCCACTCGAGAATTAGCTATCAGATTTGGCGGAGCAAAGACAGGACTCCTTAATGCAAGCATGGTACGTGTCAAGTATAAAGTTTTGGTCAATGCTAACCCCTGTCCTCCGAAACATAAGAGCAACACGTATGTGACTCAGACTGCGTGGAATTGTCGGCTAACCACATCCATCCCAGGGTTGAGCTAGTCGTTGCGGTTCGTATTAGAAATGTTGAGGTTGCTCATTATCTTTGACATCAATTCATAGATAACTGCATTAAGAAAATGTGAACTCCGAGTCGTCCAGTCTTCGCGTCTGTGGTCCTACTCTTTACAGTCGCTCTCTACTCACCTCGTAAGCGACAGTGATCGGCTCGATGTTGAGTAAACTCCGTGCGTCTCTTCATTTCCCTCATGAGGACGAGGATTTTCATATCTCTCCTACGCTAGTGCTGGTCCTCGGAATGTGCTTTTTCGCCGGTGGCTTGCGTTTCTCTGAGCAAGGATTTGATGAGAGTAAGCTAAACGGTTGAACAGTTACAGTCATCCCTAAACGTTAGGCTAGCTGCAACTCAGATTCATTCATCTCTCCTGAGTATCAGCGTCGGTGCATTACTCCTTCCAGCAGCATACCATTTTGCGCTCAGTGGTGCGCATCTGTCGAGCGGTGATGATCAGAGGAAAAATATACTCAAAATGAGTCATGGAGTAAGCATTTCATTTGCTTCGAGATTTGACTCACAGACCTTTAATAGGTGTCCATTGTTCTTCTGTTCAGTAAGTGAACTATGCCTGTCATATTTGGTTTAACTCAGTTATCGGTGCAGTCTACGTCTTCTATCTCCTTTTCCAGTTCTGGTCCCACCAACATCTCTACAAGGATACGAAGCAGAAGAGCAATAGGTTGTCGGTCAAACTTCCCATCAACCCTCGATTCATCTCAGAAAGGCGGATATTCAGTATGGAGGCGCTGAAGCCTTCTCAATCAGATTCTGAGACCTTACGTTGGAGGTCTTCAATGATTGGATCAAGGATAAGTCTCGGAGCGTCAAGTAGGCTATCCAGCCTCCACTCACCCTCCGAGACGACTCTCACGACTTCGTTGAATGCTCCTTTCAATGTCGAGAAGAATATCGATTCGCATCCAACTATTCGTTTAGTTACGGAAGCTTTGAAGGAACATGCAACTGATGCACCATCTAGCAGCTCTGGACTATCTCTGCCGAAGTCACGATGGCGGTCACGGTCCGAGGATGACGTATCAACAATAGCTGAGGTCATTCACCATAGCTTGCCCGAGCCCATGGACATCAATGAACTTCCTCCACCTGGGCACGATTCGGTGCTTTCTACCGAGTCGTTTAAAGAGCCGAGATTAAGTTTGACTCTGACTCTGCTTCTATTGACCATTGTGACCGTTGTAAGTCGCATCCGATTCGACGCATGGTTAGCTAATGGGTAGTTCAGTTGGTCACATTCAATGCAGAGGAACTTGTCGAAAGTATGGACGGGATAACTATGTCGATCAGCAAGCAATGGGTCGGCTTAATTCTGCTCCCAGCCGTTAGCTCCATCCCAGGTCAGCCAGGTTCCAATTGATTTGTTTGACTTTCAATGACCCTTTGGATCAGAGTGTGTCACCGCGATGAACGTCTCTGTGAAGGATCAGCTTGGACTCAGTGTTAGCGTTGCTGTTGGTTCCGCAATAGTACGTTGTCCTCTGCTGCAAAACTTGCAACTTTCGATGCTTACATTGATTATCTTGCTTGAAGCAAATCACTCTATTCATCATTCCGTGAGTTGATCATACCTTTGTTAATCAATTGATCTACAATTTATCGTAAAAGTTTCATGGTGTCCCTCGCATGGGGATTAGACAAGCCATTGGCACTACTTTTCGATCCATTCGAATCCGTCGTATGTTGTATCTCTGTTGATCACTGACTCGTAGGCTTATCATGCTTATCAGGTTCTCTACATCGCAGGCAAGTGACTTTCCGTAGCGTAGAGGCTTGCATTAAAGGGAGCTCTAGTACAAACGATGAGTCACGTCGTTGCAGACGCCAAGTCTAATTGGCTCGACGGAGTAATCCTGATATGTGAGTTCTCCTATATCAAAGGTTGACTACGAACCTGATTTCCGCAACAGCGCTCTACGTGATCATCGCAGTTTCATTTTGGTATTATCCAGGTATTTTCGATCGCACCAACGTCGCCGGACTTTGTTTTGTTGACGTGTTGTTCCAGGTCAACCGAATGAGATTACCGTCTGTGCACTTAGTCTCGCGTAAGACACAAATTTCCACAAACCTTCGGCCTACTATTATGCTGGGCAGCATCTGCACATATTCTAGATTCATCCTGTCATTCTGCATCGCAATGTATATCTCAACATTCATTCTTTCAAGTGCCATTCCTTCACAACCTCATACCATTGGATGTACTTCATTTAGTCTAGTCATTAGATGACCTTATACACCCTGGATAGCTAGTAGCCTACAGGTAATAACGATCTCCTGAAGATCGGAAACGATCAGAAACTAAGGAGATGTCACGTTGAGATACAAGACCTCGTACCGATATGGCCCATGCCTGGTTCCATGATCCATACCTTCTTCCCGTCTCCATAATGATGGCTTTCGCCTTCCGAGTAGTAATGTCCAAGCCATGCTTCTCGTAAACCG
Organism: Leccinellum luteum; assembly: GCA_038091855.1. Taxonomy (NCBI): domain Eukaryota; kingdom Fungi; phylum Basidiomycota; class Agaricomycetes; order Boletales; family Boletaceae; genus Leccinellum; species Leccinellum luteum. The sequence goes on from JBBPPG010000691.1 coordinate 8,725, forward strand.
TCGTCTACAGCTCCACACACTATTCTTACTTTCGGGAAGGCCTTGTGAAGCACCGGTAGACCTCCATTACGAGCCACTAGAAACGTAATGAAGATGATGTGATCTTGCTGGACACCGTGATCTAACAGGATACGGATGGCCATGAACGCCGAGGCACCTGTGCCAATCTAACGTCACGTCAGCGACCCAAAGGTAGCGGAAAGCCAAGGCGAAGAAAGACTGCTTACCTGCGCGTCCAACAGGTACACCCAAGTATCGGCCGCAAGCTGGCGCTGGCGAATGCACTTGGGAAGCATGACATGCAAGAGCAATGGCTCCCCTGTCACTGCGTCCGATTGTACCAGCAGGGAACCGATGGCCACGTCACTTAACACTCGTTGCAGACCCTTTTCGAGCGGACCCCCTCTGAAAACCCAACGTAAGTCAAAGCTTTGCGAGAAAACCAGAACAACCTACGAACGAATGATAGAAACCCCACAGATATGCTAGCGAGCTGAATGAGTTTCGGGGACCTGAGGAGATCGCGGTGAGGATACCTTGACATCGAGTTCCTTTCCGAGCGTTTCCGTTTCTGTTGGTGTGATGACGACCTTGCCTCTGTATGGAAGCAACTCCATGGCCTTCTCAACCAGAAAAGTGGCAAGTCTGTCAACGAAAAAGATAAAGTCCTGCCGCTTTGACTTGTCGTCCCGCAAAATGGTATAAATGCCCTGGCAAAAAAGTCTGTCATAATTAGACGTGTGTGTTAACCATCAGACGTACCTTCAACTGAGGTGTCTGGGGCAAAACGATTAAATTCAAATTCTCGTAGCCACCATTAGAGTTGAGACACTTGTCGATGTGGGGAGAAGCCATGTTCTTCCGGAAATGCCGGCACCGTTGGTTCATCTGACGCCTAACATGGGTGGATATAAGATCGATTGCGACAGAATTGTTCAAACCGGGCACAACCTAGAGTAATAGAATTCAAAACGAGCATGATGTAGTAGCAGCTCATGCAACTTACGATATCCGCATATCGAGATGTTGGAAGGACGAAGTTGTCAAAGGCCGGTTTGACGTAACGAAGGTATCTACAACGTAGGTCAGTATCTCATCGGAAGAACACAGGAGAAACCAACTGCTCGAGTACCCCCTCGACATTCCGACCTCGTTCTTTAACATCTCGTTGAATGCGTCGTGCAAGCATCAGATCCGCGTCGCATTGAACAAATACCTAGATAACGTCAGAAGGCGATTCTGAACCGGTTCGTGGATCCCACCTTCAGGTCATACAAAGCACGCAAACTTGGATCATGCAAGGCCATGATACCTTCAGCTAAAGCAAAGTCAGGTGTGCATATAGGCAGTGAAGGAATGCATACTAATTATTACAGAAGCACCATACAAGTATTTCGTCTCGTCCAAGCGCTGATGTTCCGCAAAAGAGTATACGGGTATATTGGTCTGTTTGCATGCCTTCAGATCCGCAAGACACTACAAGGAATGGTCAAGCCGCATGCCTCCCCACACGGGATCTCGGAACTAATTACTGCTGCGAACATGGGCATGTCGAGAGCATCAGGGTGGTCGAAGTCGAAACGGTTGGCGTGTGCAAGTGTGATTTCTTCCGGGGTATGGTGTTTGTAGAAACTATCCTGGTAAACGGCAGGCATGTGATCAAACTGTTCAAATCTTGTCATCCAAAAGCAGATACCATACCTGTGACAGAATCACGATACTTGGCACTGATCCCAGGGACTTCACGATTTGTCTAGCTACATGAGTCTAGTAGATGGTGTAAGTCACTGCTGCGTCCACTATGCAGAGAACAACTTACCTTCCCACTCGCCGAACCTCCTACAACAGGCAGTCGTGTCAGTTCCAGCAACAAGAACAATGGTAGAGCTGGTGCTTACCTGCTATACCAATGACGAATGCATCACCCACAGGGAGACCGTCTTCGCCGTACCTGAGTTACGAGGAGCATCAGTCAAAGTCTGGTCGAGGAAGTCAGCGAACTCCAAAGGTTCACCAGGGGGGCCGTCCATGCGATCTCAGCAGGATGTTCTTCTTCGCCTGGAATGACTGGGTCAAGTTATCGCGGTGCTCCTCCGACTCGACGTTGTATAGTTCTGAGAACTCTTCTCCAAACATCGTGAAGCCTGTCAAGCTCAAGGCGGGAAGAACTGGAAAGCAAAGAACCAGCAAGCGAGTGTTGTAGTGTAATAGACTGCAGCTGTCTCGACGGCGCCGCAGCCTGTATTTGTACTCAGTCGTCGGCTACGGCAAGCTGTCAAGGTCATAAATGTGACGTGTAATCGGTAGCGGCTATGGGCGGCCAGGTGGGTAGAGAAAGGCCCTGCTTGTATCTTTTTATGGTCGCTCAAAGCTATACAGTACAGTGTCTGTTCACTAATCTATCTCTCAAGTGTCCAGCAAGAAATCAGCAATGCTATTTCGCTGGTCTGTCTCATCTTGTGGTTCCCGAACCCAAAGCTCGCCACATCCAGACATTGTTAGTTGTTTATCTTGCACGTGAGGTGGTGCGCGGCTCGTAGACACCCATGTGGGTAAAGAAGCAGATAGCGGTAATTGGCCGCTGGTAGCGGTCGATGAGGTGGGCTTGGTTGCTCGACTACCTCTGCTGGTCAGTGTGGTCCGACAGGAATAGCAAAGGCGTATGGAGATAGAGGGGCATTCATCAGCCATGGTCGAAGCGTCGGTGCAATTCAATTGCACGGGCGCCGTTCGGCAATAAATGAGATCTGGACCAAGTTTCTCGTCGAAGTAGGATCGTATCGAGATCCGGCCTTTCCAATCATCTAGTCCCTCTTGGACGTGTCTGTATACTTTCAGCTGCTGATTCCTTTTATCGAGAGTGGGGTACTGACCGCTGACAGAGTATACACAGGCCTATAGAAGAATTTTTAGGCTCCAATTTGGCGCAAGTACGAACGATCGTAGAGACGGTCGATGGATAACCTTTTTCCAGACCAACAATAAAATCTGCAAGGACAGTCAATCAGGTAGCTCGAAATTTCAGTGACCACGCAATACCTTTCGTCAAACCAGTAATACCGGCAGAAGAGCGCGCTTGTCTATCTCTGCCAACAATATGGACCGAATTCCACCACGCGAACATTGAGCATTCTTTCATAGTCACGTCCCTGAGCGGCCGGACGACGCGTACAGCATCCGTGCGCCCGTTCATTGTGGGTATACCAGTAGGCCAGTCTTCTTGAAGCTCATCAAGTATCGAATGACCTCCTCCTTGTGAGATGCAAGCAATTAGGGAAATGGAGAGCGTAGTCAATGATGTTCCAAGCAATAAGTGTGATGCTCGACGTGACTTGGCCGTGTACAGCAGCAGGAGACGAACGAGAATTCTAATTGCGCTTGACATGGCTGTCTGGGTGGGTAGCGAGTTCAAGTATATGCGCAAGGCGTCAACAGGAGGGATATCACGAGACGGGGTACAGCGTAACGCTGTTGAAATGATCAGCATTATGTACTGCAGAATGCGCATCTTGGGAATTACCTTCGGTATACAACCCATCCTTGCCTAACTCAACTGCAAGTTTTGATCGATCTTGATCTTTCGTGACGACCGTGCGCCACCATGAATCATCGAATGCATATTCAAGTCGGAGCGGGAGGAAGTCGAACTTTGGGTAGGACGCAAGAGCCTTCCTGATTTCCGGCGTTCTGTCACGCGCCTGTGATTTTAGTTATAATTATCGCAGTGTAGAAATAGTGAGCTTTCGTACGTCAGGGAACGCATTGCAGACTTCCACGTAACACACAGCACACGATGTCCACACGTTCGCATTGCGTGGGTGATTGGTACCCCCCTGAGCAACGCCATTCGTGGAGGGCCCGTTAGCGAGATATGTCCTTTGAACCATTTCGAGGAGAATGGATGAACCAAGGCCACCAGAGAAGCCAAGTAACAAGGATCCTGAGGCTTTGAGTTTGGGTCTTTTGGATGACCCGGAGTTGGCGTTTACGGTGGGCTCCAGAGCCCTCCGAAACTTTATGGTTACGAGAGGAGTGAAGCAGTCCCTGGGGAAAGTTAGGAATGCCTCGTCAACTGAAAGAACACGGCAGAGCAAAGATGGTACATACTTGCAGTACACTGCATGGCGTATCACGATTTTTCCTGGATTAAGCTTACATTTTACACAACTTCTCCCACCGTTGAACCTGATACGCCCTAGGAAGAATACTTTGGTGAATGTGATAGGACATTGTTTGTCTGCTTACGAGGCATGAGTCCATCATGGTCAGTGGATGGATTCCCGCAGGAAGACATGATCTTAGTTTGATGTCAAGAGCCTTCACATCTTATCGTTCCGACCAGATTTGGCAACAAATTCGGTTTGGTCTTCTTCCCTCTCAAATTAACACTCAACATGAACTATGAAGCGCAACTTTCATCGTGGGCGAGAGCTTTCTGATCCTTCTACATAGTCTTCAGAAAGCACACACCTACGATCATGTGGTAGCGCTCCCGCCTCAAGTACTTCCAAATATAAAAGTGAGGAAGTTCCTCACTCTTATGGGCAGACGCGAATGGACCTAGTAACTAGGAGCTTGTTCAATATTGCCATGTCATGACTCCCTTACTTGCGGGACCCCACCAAGGAAATTCGACATAGACCAAGTTGCCAACGATAGCTCACCTTGCGGTAGTCCAGCCGCATAAACCTCTCCCCGAAGATGCCTGGTAAGTTTTCAACCATCCCTCCGGTTTACTTGGTAATCGACCGAGGACCTCTCAATCTTGACCCACTAAACGCGGCTGACAGTCAACTTCACAACTGTCGGCCGCTGAATCCCACCGCATTTGGACTATAAAGGTGGAAGCTCCCTCCCACCTCTTTCTCTCCGAATTCGCTGCAGAATATCGGTCATTCGCATTCCTGCCGTTATCAAGAAGTCGCTTCAGCACATACATCGTCATCATGACCATCAACATTGTTAACCCCTTCAAGTTCCATACTGCCAAGACCCTCCACAAGGATGCCTCCGAGTACCTCCTTCCTGCCGACGTTGAGCGTTCCTCGTGCAAGAAGATTTTCAAGTTTGGTACCGCTACTGCTGTCGTGAGTCACAACTTATCCAAGCTGAAGCCGTTGGAGCAGGTAGTCAGTATGGCTATTCCAGCGAGTTGTTTGCACTCAGCAATGTTTATTAGGAGAAAGTCTCCCCACTCTTCGATGAGTGCAGGGATATCCAGGTAGAGAAGTATAACAAGATTCTTCTCAAGGTGAAGTCAGCAAAGAACAACATCGCCAAACTATTCAAGCCGACTGGCCGTGTCTCCACGTCCTTGCTGTTCATCAGTTCTTTCGCTACCCCAAGCATCAGATACCGTGCGACAAACGACCGTTTATCCTCTTTGTCTCCTTCCTCTATTCTCCAACATACAAGGACCAGAGCTAAAGCTTACGTGGTCGCCGCATGCACCTCTTTCCCTCCTCAGCGCACTAGGTCGAATTCCATTGCCTCCCCCGTCGCTTACCAAGAGAGCGTAGTTTGCGAGCGTATGGGAGATTTAGTTGCCACCCCATTTAACTCAGCCAAGGCTTCGTTCTCATCAGCAACTACGCAGCTCTTAGCCGCGTCGCCATCTCAACTTGACTCGATCCCCTCGCTATTCTCTTCTCGTGAGCTGCATACAATCGAGGAGGAAGACAGGAGCACAGAGCTGCTAGCTGAAGTGGCGGATATAGGGCAGACAGAATTCGCATCATCTCGCTCGCATATATCCCTGTCGATTGATAACGCCAAAGTCTCCGTTTCCTTTTCTGGCTCCACACTTTCCTATTACACTACGGCAAACGAGGCCGAATCAGTCGGTTCAGAGATCAACCCATTGCCTGCTGATACTTCCTTCGCAACAAGCGTGGACACTGAGGGTAGCCATCACTCTTCACCCCGCACGTTTCGTGGACTTCGCAGGGTGCCAAGTTATGAAGATCTGAGGGTATGTTTTCGTTGCCCCAGAGATATCTCAGCGTGCCACCTGACCTTGCCTAACTAGAACCCGCAGACAACCACAAACCTTGGCTTTCCATGCTCTGATATCTCCTGTGGATCTTTCGACTTCTATTTTGCTGGTGGAACAGCTTTTGATATCAATGAGGAACCGCTGCATACATCAATGAAATACGATGATCTGAGGGTAGACTTTCTGGTGTCTTGGCTTTTGACGACCGATGCTCACCAGGACACTTAGAAATCGATTCTGCCGTTCGAGGTTGATATACACACTCCATCGACTCGTATGAACAAGTATAAGAGACTTCTAGTGAGAATGTCGTTCTCCTCATATATTATCCACGCCTGATTTTGGTATTGCAGACATGTTTGAGTACTAGATATCACAAGTTCTCCTGGCGCTCGCAGAAGCCGTCCATACCCAAGACTCCACATGATTCCAAGATCACCCCCGCATCATGCAGCCGCTACGTTTTACAGAACATCATTTATCCCCCGTCTCGTGTACCAGCGCAGGCACTTCAGTCATTGTCGCTTCAATCATCACCGCCACCTCTCCTTCCCGTTTGGTCATGTGCTGAAATAACACGATCCAAGTTCGGATGCAAAGAAGCAACGAACTTACAGTCCTTGAATGCAACGAAAGCACGGCTTGAGTCGATGGATATCGAACCTTGGTACTAAGTGATAACCCATCTTTCTCGGTACCCCCTTGTTGCTATTTTTCCGTCGTAAGCTAGTGCTTTCTTTTCGTTCAAGTCTTGCCACGTTCATCAATTGTAAGCAAAGAAGAAACAGAAAAAAAGGTCCGAGTTCCAAAATGCACAAACATACTCAAAATCTCAACGAAGTTTCTATGCCCTGGAAACTGCCCTTGCAGGGGCAAGGGCGTGTGTGCTCACGGCGTGGGTGAGGGTAACGCTTGGCGGGGTGCGTACGCGTTGCGAGTGAGGGCGAAAGCGGGGATGACGGCGGGCGTGACTGAGTGCCTATGGAAGTCTGTGCAGAAGCAAAGGCGGGAGGGCCATGGCGTACAGACAATGGCGGTGACTGTCATGCGCCCGCGACAGAACGAGAGCGAGCAAGTGGCGCCCCACACCATCCTCAAGCGAGTTGGCCCATGTGGGGAGGGCTAGATCAAAGGTAGGCGAGGGCAGGCGTGCGCGTCGCGAGGGCGACAGCGGCATGTACCCTCGCCCATCCGCGTCAACGTGCACGCGTTCCAATTGGTCCCTCACCCGTCGTCCGTCCTCATCCAACGATTCACCGCGTCGTCGACGTGTGCGGTGCCTTCACATGTCCTCGCGCTCCGGCACCCATTGAACCCTCCTCGCTCACCTACGCTGCAATGTTGGTGCCCAGTCAAGCCAGGCTCAGACCATGATCACAACTTGCAACAATATTCCTTGTTTTTGCACATTGAATGTATTTCAACACCTAACCAAACCCTAACTGTTTTTAGTTACCACCATTTGAAGCCTCCCCCAATATCACCTAAGACGCATCGTTCTGGCTTCGCATAACACGCCGCCCGTCTTTTCCTGGCCCTCCAGCACTACCTGCAAACGGCACAGAATCAACTTTACTTCGAATCTATACCAACCAAGCCAGCCTCAACCAGAACCGTGATGCAGCAGTTCTAGTTATCCTCGACCACGACCTTCAGCCTGCGTGCATGAAAATACAAGGGGCATGCAACTTTTGAGATGAAGCTCAATTCTCGGGACCAGCAAAGCGCCTCCGATCATGGTAGTGGAGTGGTGCCACTTCAGCTCTCCTGGTCTTTGACCTTTCTCCCCGCCACAGTGCAAATGGGAAAGTTCAACTCAAGGGTGCCTGATCAAACGAAAGGGCGCCTTTGATGCAATTTTTTTGTTCGAATGATCCCAGACGGATATGCCCTTACCTGCGGTTCATTGGGAGTAAGTTGGAGCAACACAGCAGGTCATCCAAAGACCTGCCAATTCAGCGTTCCGATTCCGATTGTGATTGACCAGGATAGCCCTTAACAAAAGGACAGTAAACCGGCGTGCTGAAAGCAGCGATCAATGCATCGGTGACCGCAACACACCTCCCCGTGACGAGTACCTGTTTGATGAAAACTCTTGAGCTTCACGAGCTACCAGAGTTCAGCCGAGTCAATGAGTCTGTCAGGAACTACATCGTACATTAATACTAGTGATTGAGCTCACCACGATCGACCAACAGAATTTTATTAATATTGTAAGTTACATGGCATTCACGGCCATTTTCTCACATTTATTGATGGAATTGGGGATTGGCGCTTCCAATGAATATCAGCATGTCGAAACCCACGAGCTCTCCCGCTGACGTTCATTCTCGTCCACTTGGGCTGCGACGCCTATAGCCCGGTTCAACCTATGATCACTGCCCCCCCTGAGTCGACAGCCCATCCATCTACAGGGCAAGCGGTGATTGCGCGGCATGTTCTTGATGTTGTGAGCAATGGAAAGATGTTCCGAAACTTCTTCCTGGGTGATCCGTGCCCCGCACACGATCCCGTTATCCATCCACCCGCAGATGTGGAACATCGTCTCGTTAGGCGGCGGGAGCAATTGTTCCGGCAGCGACGAGGTCCAGTCTAAGGTCGGGGGGTAAGGAAAATGGCTAGTAAACGAGCGGTTGTGTGGAGTTTCGGCGGTTGTGACGCTCTGATCGGGCACATACGAATTTGAAGATAAGCACGCCACTAATGATGTCCAGCAAGAGTGGGTTTGTGGTCGCTCGTTACCGTGTAACAGAAACATCTTGCTGGAAAAGAGCACATGCCCTTG
>JBBPPG010000692.1:0-17502 GCA_038091855.1 Leccinellum luteum
GGGCGAGACGAAAGTGACAATCGTTGTGTGGTGCTCGTGGCCGGGGAAAACACTCTGAGTGATGACGACTGGTGTGGGCCTCACGGATGACGTTACACCAACTTTTATCCCTCTTTCGAATACAAGGTGAAAAGATGCTAATTCCGCACGACCTCGCCGTTCAGCGTCTGACAAAATTAGGCGTATAGATAACAACGAAACCGATGGACCGTACGCATCTCGTCGCCAAGCTTGGCATCGTCCGGACGAAAATTTACTGTGTGTCATGCCAGTCGCGAATGCAAGTGCCGAGGGTGGCAAGCTCCCTGGTGCGCGCAAAGGTTAACTTTCGTTACTGACCTCATCTCATCGCCCCTCTCCCTAAGAGGAAAGGACCGGCTATCATTGTCAGACGCGGCTGCGGAGCAAAAATGAAGGTTCGGATTTATGGATGCGATGGCGCGTGACAAAGGACCGAACTTGTTCAAACAGATGACGTTTTACGTGACACCCAAAGTCTCTGTGGACGCCAAGCTTCTGAAGAACGTCGTCTCTGCAGGGGTGGGCAAGTGCAGACCTCGGTACGGTGCGCACTATGGATACTCAAAGGCAGGGGAAATCGGTACATGCTGTTGTGCATGGAGAACAAGGGAAGTTGGTAGGTAGAAGAAGGCTGAAAGTGTGTTTCCAAAAATGACCATCAAAAATACCACACCAGCTCCGAGTCGGGTTGAATACTAAATTTTGCTTAGGGAATCCGTTTGCCGCATCCAAGGACTTCGAAGTGCATCATTAATTACTACGGCGGTACTTATCAATCCAGCCTACCTCCAACTTGAATCAGATATTATGTGTTCATCAAAGACCTATGCACACATCTTCTGGTCTTCGCACGATCGACGGGCCCTCCGGGATGGCCCAGATCCAACAAATCACCGTAGTACGTTCGCTTGATCCGAACCTGCGGGCATCACGTTGCTAATTGCACTGCACGACTAGTCTGGCTTGTAATTAGTGCAAATAATAAGATACCAAAGAAGGCGCATACCAAAGAAGGCGCGTGTAAAATTCTGATGCGGTGGCCGCCTCGAAGCGCCACCCCAGGTTTCGATTCTCGGTATCGTGAATCATGATGGCGGTGGCACACAGTGTGACGTTGTCTTGAAGGCTCTGACGCCTTGTATTTTTGGTGTGGTATCAGCGTTGATCTGTCAGTCTGAGTGACCACCATCTTTCTCGCAGTAATTTAGGCTCCTCGAGTCTCTTATATATACTAGTATGTACTACCACATACCAAGTTTGTCTTCCTTTCTGAATAGCAGTCTTGAAACAGGCCTGCTTCCATCGAGGACTCGACATGTCTATCAAGACCATCATGTCTTCCTCTCTCCTGGTGTTGCCGCAGATTCAGCAGTCAGATTACCTACTTCGTATGCTCTTTCCTCACCTTCAAAAAATCAATGACACATGCCCAGTTCAGTCGTAATCATTACTACCATTGTGTATGATTATGGTGTGCAGATCAAATGGCTTCTGATACAATATACTAACTCTATTCTCAGTCTTTACTTTTTCAAAAGAGGTGAGTCTGACTTGCTGTGTCATTACAAGGGTTTGCTTGCTCCATTGTTCATGTAGGTAGAGCACATATGGGTCAGTAGGAGACTATTTTCCATGATTTGGAATGATCCTGATTTGAAACCATAGATGAAACCCTGGACCCTGGTGACAGCACTGTTCATTGTGGTATGTATTGAACAAGTTCAAGTTGTCAGTGGAGGGTTATCACCTGAACATAGTCACAGGTTCGTTATGTTGGCCTTTACACTCTCATGTGAGTCTGTTTCTGTCATAATTCTCCAGATTGGTAATTATAAATGGCTTGACAGAGTTTCTTTGATGTGTATGTATGTATTTCATTGAGAAGACAACATAGATTTAACCATCATGTTCCTGCTTTCAAGTTGGGAGTAGCCTTCTACATGGCCTTTCACAGGTATTTTTCACAACATTGATGGTTAACAAATGTACTGAAATATTTGTCTGACAGCTGTATGTGTTTTCCACACTTATGTATTTTTGGTGGTTATATAAATCCAATTGACTTGTATCCATCAAACAGCTGTGAGTGCAGATGCAAAGTTTTTCCCTTTCCACTCAACCTCTGAATAGCACTTTAACTAGGTGAAATAATATTTATTGTTACACAATGGACATTGCTTCTCATTATTGGTGCAGCTGATTGTGAGTTGTGTGGCTGATTTTCAGAGAAAAGTCATAGTAGTACTAATGATGAATGCAGGTGCAATGATTCTCCGTATGTGGGCAATGTACAATCAATCAAGGCTGGTGCTCATCACACTCCTCCTGTTCTTTTCCATGATGATCATTTCAACTACTGGTGACCGAGTCACTGCGACTAAGAAATACATGCTGGCATGTAATGATGTCGACTCAGCAAAACTTTACAGCAATACTGATGGTCACTCGTTGCTATTATTACAGCTGAAACCAATCAAATACTGGACATCTCATTCTGCTCGTTGCAATCGAAAATTTCCACTCGATCTATCTCAGGATGGGCCATGGTAGCTGCCATCTCACAAATAGTACAGGGTGCATTATTATGCATGCTCGTAATCATCCAATTTGTGAGGCAGTCAATTCAGATGTACCGCGCAACCCGGAGCTGGGAACTAAACAAGTACATCAACTTGATGGTAAAGCAGGGCATCATTTACTTCCTCGGGTATGTTCCCATCTCATTTTCTACCTCATGCTTCGTTTCGTCTTTCCGCAGTGATTGCCAATCAAGCTGATGACCCGTGTCTTTCAATGCAGGGCATTCTTAGTTTATCTCTCTGACTTCATAAACCTCACGACAGAGCTGATGACTGTGTCCATCCTGCTGTACGTGCCTATGGTCTGTTTGACTCCTCGATTCATTATCAGTATACGGGAGTTATACGCGCACGATGTTCAAGGAAGGCGCGGGGAAGGAATCGACACCGGCTTTGGCTTGTCGAGTGCTCCAGGGACGGCAATGGTATTTGCGGACGTTGAGCAGAACGAGGGGTTGGAGGACATACAGGAAATAGCGAGGGAGGATCAGACAAATCACTGAGAGGATCGTCTGTATGCCCAGAATGTTTGCTGCAAAGGAAAATATATGTCTATTAACCACCTGAATGTGTGGTGAAACGCGATTTGGTGGTGGCAGGTCTATGATGAGTGTTTCACCCACCCTCTCAGCTCCTCATGTTCATCAAAGACCCACATGACCAGAATTTTAATTTTCGACGCGTTCACCTTTTAAGTCAAAGTCCCGTTCCGTGAACAACAATCCAACGCTTGGCAAATTTCGCCAGTGTAATCTTCCAACGAGAACGAACCTGATAAGGGGGTTGTCAAGCATCAGATATGACGATACCGCATACCATAATCGCAGTAGGAGCTCGGAAAAAGGACGTGTCGGTAATGATGAACGGCGTAGAGCTGTATCATTACGGGCCAATAGGACGAGCTTAAAAACCCAGAGCGTGAGGCGTCGTCGCGGTCAACCAAGTGGTATTCGCGTCATGCCGATGGGCCGTATCTACTATTCATGTTCGATAATTTAATCTTTTAAACTTGATTAGAAGGCGCGTTGAAACCGAACCAATAGCATGTATATCAACCTTGCTCACTGTTGAATACTTTTCACGCTAGCAGGGATACACTCTCCTTGATGTGTCTACCTACCTGGAAGTGCTTTTCGACGAGGTTTGTAAAGGGATTGGGTCAAGTCTCGATAGTACATAATATTACGTCATTATTGTTCACTGTTTGGTACCACTGTCCTCACCGCCTTCAGTTCTGTGATACTCGCCATCGAACCCGACGTTGACCGGCTCAAAAGACATGTCTGTGAGTGTTTTTTTCTGGCGTGATATTACAGCCGTGCCTTTTGTGTTCTGGTCCATTCCAACTAGAAGGATGAGCTCGTACAGGCTGGATGGACGACCATGAGTTTGGATGTACTGACCCGATCTGTAGACATCCAACTTTGAACGTTTTGTTGAGGTAGGACGAGGTTCGTCGCATTCCATCCTCGCCCGTTTCTGCATGCTCAACTTTCCCAGTCGTCCTATTAAACTCTGGCCCTTGCGCGGGCAAAATCGCTGTCATCGCCGAAATTATCGACCACAACCGAGTAAGTGGAGCGTCCTTGGCCTCTCTGCTTGTTCTCATACGTCCGATGTCAGGCCATCATCGACGGTCCCACCACCTCGGTCCCACGCCAACCCTTCCCCTATCGCCACCTCACGCTCACGCCCCTCCGCCTAACCAAGCTGCCCCGTGGTGCTGGCGCAGGCGCGATCCGGAAGCAGCTCGAAAAGGAGGACATTGTCGCCAAGTGGGAGAAATCGACGTGGGCAAAGAAACGGGCAGCCATCCAAAAGCGGCGGTCATTGAACGACTTTGCGCGCTTCGAGGTGATGCTGGCAAAAAAGGCGAGACGAGACGTCGTTCGCAAAACCTTGGCAAAGGCATGACGAGACATGTCGTACTTTACATGAATGAATGTAGCACACTTGCCATTTCGAGCTTGTATCCCTGAGCAAGCTTGACAGTCCAGCTGATACCACCATCAAGTATGCCCGTAGTCCAGTTTGCACCCTTTGCGTCGCTCGTGCAACCAGCGTTCTGGCACGAGCTAACTAAATTCAAGATCGACGTTCTCCGTCTCTCGGAAGAGTCAGTGACCCTAACAGCCTCCTACTCGGTCGGTCGTGCCATCAGAGATCGCGAAACCGGTCAAGATGTTCCCCTGGGCTGCAATCTCTCCCTAGGAGCAGATGCTTTTAAGAATGCTCCGTCGTGCGTGCTCGTCGTTGCCCATCGATCCCGCTTACCATCCGTCCAGGCAACCCGCCTTGTCCGTCCCAGCCCGTGGCGTGTTCAAGAACTACAACACGATCGAGGACTTCAAGGCTGCAGACAAGGCCGCCCTCTTCAACTCCGTCGCCGACGAGGTGCGCCATCTCCATCGCCCCGCGGCACGACTCACCCATGTACTTGCAGATGTGGACCAGCGTCATCGAGCACAAGGACGCCTCGAAACTCAATCAATTTCTTCTCATCACGTTTGCAGATCTCAAGAAATACCAGTATTATTACTGGTTTGCGTTTCCCGCGTTCGTAGCCAAGCCAGCATGGGAGATCACAGACGATGGCTGGAAAACTGCCGAACAGCACCTCACTACGGCTCAGGTAACATCCCTCACCTTCGCGCACGCTCGTCTGACCACCGGTACAGCTCGCGTCGATCTTCAATGCACTCCACGTCGAGACCAAACCGTATTTCGTCGTCACGCTGACGGGCGACGCAGCAGAGGTGCACGCGATCGACCAGGCCGATGCACTCATCACTGGCAACGAATTCGTGAGTCCCCTTACTTACTTGTGTAATCCGCCTGCAGATCGTGTGCCGAGCAGATCATTGGCTTTTTGGACCCCTCCGCCTCTCCAGAGAACCCAGGTTGGCCACTCCGTAACCTCCTCGCCTACCTCCATGCCCTCTATCCATCTCATACTTCCTCCGTCCGTGTGCTTTGCTGGCGCGACGGCGAACTCCCCGCGTCCGGCAGGCCGTGGAAGTCCCGTTTTGGTGTTGTCTCGCATCCAGGCAGTGCCGACTCCACTACCAAACCCGCAGCTCTCGGGTGGGAACGCCATCCGACGACCAACAAACTCAGCGCGCGCATGGCCGACTTGGCACCCATGATGGATCCAACGAGGTATTTCGTTCTTTTCATCCGTCCTAATTCTTGGTTGTTCATACCACGTACAGGCTCGCGGATCAGGCCGTCGATCTGAATCTCAAACTCATGCGTTGGCGCATTCTCCCCGCGCTCGACCTCGAAAAGATCGCGTCAACTAGATGTCTTCTCCTCGGTGCGGGCACACTCGGGTGTTACGTTGCACGTACGCTCATGGTACGTCAATCCTCCTCGGTGCACATCACGCTCACCTATCTGGCACCAGGGCTGGGGTGTCCGCACGATCACGTTTGTCGACTCTTCCCGCGTCTCCTTCTCAAACCCGGTTCGGCAACCTCTGTTTGAATTCGAAGACTGTCTCAATGGCGGCAAGCCCAAAGCGGCTTGTGCAGCAGACAGACTCAAGAAGATCTTTCCCGGCGTTGTATGGGAACTTTTTCTCTGTTATCTAACGTGGACTAACTCCTCGTCACACCACCGTTAGAACACGACTGGTTATCAACTCTCGATACCCATGCCCGGACACCCAATACCCCCTGCATCGGTCGCAGAGACGCAGAAAGACGTAGAACAGCTCGAGGCGCTGTTCGACAGCCACGATGCGATATTTCTGCTCATGGATTCGCGCGAGAGTCGGTGGTTGCCCACGGTGTTGGGTGCTGCCAAGGGAAAGGTATGTTCTCTCCCTCCCATTCCTGAGTAATTCAAGGACCGGTACTTGATAGATCGTGCTGAACGCTGCGCTGGGATTTGATACATATCTCGTGATGCGGCACGGTGCCCGTGCTAATGCGACCAATCCAAACCCAAATGCCCAGAGGTTGGGCTGTTATTATTGCAACGACATCGTCGCACCTGCGGACGTGAGCGTCTCCTCCCTGTCATATGGGTGTGCTCGACGTCGGACGACTTACACTTTTGTAGTCTCTCTCTGATCGTACACTCGACCAAATGTGTACTGTCACCCGACCTGGGCTGGCCTCGATCGCATCATCTACTGCCGTTGAGCTCCTTGTATCGCTTTTGCAACATCCGGATGGGTGAGCCCCTTGACCGAGCCTGCAGCTGACTGTCAACTGACATCGTACACACTACACAGCCTCCACGCTCTGCCGCCGCCACCGAATAATACTGAGGCCGCCACTGAGGGTTCCTCGACCGGCAGCGTCCTCGGCCTCGTCCCTCACCAACTGCGCGGCTTCCTGGCACAGTTCCGCACTCTCCTCATCACGGGCGCTGCGTACGATTGCTGCACGGGTTGCAGCGAGACAGTACTGAAGGCGTACGAGAGCGGAGGGTTTGGGATGCTATTGAAGGCGTTCAACGAGACGGGGTACTTGGAGGCGTTGACGGGGCTAGATCGGTTGTATGATGAGGGGGATAAGGCATTGGAGAACGTAGACTGGGAAGAGGAAGACGAGGAAGTGTAAGATTGTATGACTTGACTCTAATGAAATGTAGTGATGACGTGAGTTGAGATGAGGTCAGCATACGCTGCGGGATGGGTCGCACAATATTATTGCACACGACGACAACGACGACGACGACGACGACAACGACAACGCCATGGAGTCGGAGGAGTCATTTGCACGTCTGGTGCACAGCGCCAACCCCGCAGCGAACACCCGATCGCTACACTATCCGCCGACGACCGCGGCAGCGATGGACCCTTTTTTCGACGATGACGACGACCTCCTCGGCTCAAATCTACCGCCAGCGACGCGCTCGCAAGATAGCGGTCTCCCATTTGCATACGAAGGTGCGCCGCCTGCTGGTCTCGGCCCCTCCACCGCGTCGTTGCCCCGCGTCGGCCATCCTCAGGGCTGGTCCGACGAGGACGCTTTCCAAGGCAGCGCCTCCTTTCCGGGCGTGTCATCCACCCCAAGCAGACCTTCTCTCCGCCGACGCAAAAAGTGGAAATGGCCATGGGAGAAGCCAGCGGTCCCCGCCGGAGAGCGTGTCATTGCGCTCAACAACCCGATCATGAACGATGACTATGGCGACAACTTTGTCTCGACCAGCAAGTACAACGCCGCCACATTTTTGCCAAAGTTCCTCAAGGGTAACTACCTCCTCTCATCGCCCGTCCTTGTCTTGGCCCTCACCCCCAATAACAGAACAGTTCTCCAAATACGCCAACCTATTCTTCCTCTTCACCGCCTGCATCCAGCAGATTCCAAATGTTTCCCCCACAAACCAGTACACCACTATCGTTCCTCTCCTCGTTGTTCTCCTCGCCACTGCCTTCAAAGAGGTCCAGGAAGACCTAGTCAGTCTCTCCCCCTTACCACCGATTCCCTTTCTCATTTTCTTCTAGAAACGACATCAATCCGACTCGGAGCTCAACTCCCGCATCGCCAAGGTACTCTCTTCCTCTGCCACCTTCGAAGGGCGCAAATGGAAAGACATCAGCGTCGGAGACGTCGTTCGCCTCGAGTCCGACGAGTTCATTCCCGCTGATCTCATACTCATCTCCTCTTCCGAGCCAGAAGGGCTTTGCTTCATTGAGACCTCCAACCTCGACGGGTGAGCCTCCTTTCATTCTTCATCGGCCATGCTCATATACCCTCAGCGAAACCAACCTCAAAATCAAGCAAGCATCCCCTTCGACCGCTGAGCTGACATCTCCCACTCTCGTTGCATCTCTACATGGTTCTCTCCGATCCGAACAACCCAACAATTCCCTCTACACTTACGAAGGAACTCTCGAGCTCCTTTCTGACGCTGGCGTCCCTCGCCAGATCCCCCTCGGTCCAGATCAAATGCTCTTGCGCGGTGCACAATTACGAAATACCCCCTGGATATACGGTATAGTCGTATTTACGGGACACGAAACAAAGCTTATGCGGAACGCGACGTGCGCATTCGTCTCTCTCTTCTTGGACATGTCCTAATCACCAGTACAGGGCTGCGCCGATCAAGAGGACTGCAGTAGAAAAGCAGGTCAACATCCAGATCATCTTCCTCTTTGTGTTTCTCCTCGCCTTGTCTGTCGGATCCACCATTGGTGCGAGCATCAATACGGTGAGTGGTTCGCAAACGTACCAGCGCTGTCGTTAACTCCCCGGATCAGTGGTTCCTATCTGGCTCACAGTGGTATCTCTTTGAATCCAACACATTCTCGGGTAGAGGTCAGCCTGTTTTCTTCCACTGTAATCTATGCCTTGTTCTGACTTGCAGCATCCCCCAGCCAAAATATTTGCAGAAGGTCTTTTGAAGCTTGTTCTTGATCGACTCCAGCTAACCAAAGTGTTATAGACATCCTCACATTCATCATCCTCTATAATAACCTCATCCCTATCTCACTCATCGTCACCATGGAGGTGGTCAAGTTCCAACAAGCCGCCCTCATCAATTCGGACCTCGACATGTACTACGCCCGGACCGATACTCCTGCTCTATGTCGCACATCTTCCTTAGTCGAAGAACTTGGCCAGATCGAATTCATTTTTTCCGACAAGACTGGCACGTTGACAAGGAACGAGATGGAGTTCAAATGTGTGAGCATTGGTGGGGTGGTGTATGCAGAGGAGGTGGACGAGAGTAGGAAGGCCAGTGCAGAGCGGGATGAGGAGGGCGTCAAGGAGAGTTGGCGGACGTTTGATGATTTGAGGCATGTGCTCGACGGGACTGGGGCGTCCACTTCGGGCTCGTCGACTACATACGTGGCCTCCACCACGTCGTCATCATCGACCAAAATATCCAAGAACCCCTTCGAAGCAGACGCGATGGCTATGGGGGACGGGCTAGCAGGCGCGGCGACCTTGAGGGAGAGGGAGGTCGCTCACGAATTCATGACGCTCTTGGCCGTGTGTCACACAGTCATTCCGGAGGTGAGGGACGGCAAGACGCGTTATCAAGCGAGCAGTCCGGACGAGGCGGCGCTCGTAGCCGGAGCTGAGCTATTGGGATATCAGTTCCACGTGCGTGGGGGCATTTATCCGTTTTGTGCCTCGTTTCTGATTGACATGCCAGACACGAAAACCCAAGTCGGTGTTTATCAACGTCCAGGGGCGGTCCGTCGAGTACGAGATCTTGAACGTGTGCGAGTTCAATTCGACCCGGAAGCGCATGTCGACGATCGTGCGTGCACCGGACGGCAAGATCAAATTGTATTGCAAGGGTGCGGACACAGTCATTTTAGAGCGGTTGGGAAAACACCAGTTGTTCACTGAGAAGACGCTCACGCACCTCGAGGTCCGTCGCGCTTCCACTCCTTTTTTTCCACCTTGAGACTGATGGCTTGATAGGACTATGCCACCGATGGGCTGCGCACGCTCTGTATTGCCTATCGCGACATTCCCGCAGCCGAATACAACCAATGGGCGAACATTTACACTCAAGCCGCCGCGACCGTCAACGGGAGGGGAGAGGCACTCGACCAAGCTGCCGAGCTGATCGAAAAGGACATGTTTTTGCTCGGTGCGACCGCGATCGAGGACAAGCTGCAGGATGGCGTCCCGGACACGATACACACGTTGCAGATGGCTGGGATCAAGATATGGGTGTTGACGGGAGATCGACAGGAGACGGCGATCAACATTGGTATGAGTTGTCGGTTGATCTCGGAGAGCATGAATCTGGTGCGTCGTCGGCTTGTTCTGCGGTTGCATTGGGGTGTGTTGACGGCGACGGTTGCATATGCAGGTGATCGTCAACGAAGAGACGGCGCTCGCGACGGCCGAGTTTATTTCGAAACGACTGAGTGCGATCAAGAATCAGAGGATAAGCGGTGAGCAGGAGGACTTGGCGTTAGTCATCGGTGCGTTGCAACGGCCTCTTTTTATAGTACGGCGTGGTGCTCACTCGACCCGTGTTTTGTAGACGGCAAGAGCTTGGAGTTTGCGCTCGAAAAGGACGTATCCAAGTCGTTTTTGGAGTTGGCGTTGTTGTGTAAAGCTGTCATTTGCTGTGCGTTGACTCCTTCGTTCTCGATGGGTTCGTCGTGGGTTCGCTAACGCTGCGCATCTGCGTCTTGTTCGGCAGGTCGCGTGTCGCCGTTGCAAAAGGCACTCGTGGTCAAGCTTGTCAAGAAGAACCAGAACTCGATCTTGCTCGCGATTGGAGACGGTGCCAACGACGTGAGCATGATCCAAGCAGCACACGTTGGGGTGGGCATTTCTGGCGTTGAGGTGGGTTCCAATTTGGATGATTGTAATTGTAACGTAAACACGAACTCCGTACGCTAGGGTTTGCAAGCGGCACGTTCGGCCGATGTGGCGATTTCGCAGTTTCGATATCTGAAAAAGCTGTTGCTCGTACACGGCGCATGGAGTTATCAACGGTTGTCCAAGCTAATTCTGTGTACGTCTTGGGATTTTTGTCGCTGGCGTGTAAGGCTGATCAAGTGTCTAGATTCATTTTACAAGAACATCACGCTTTATATGACTCAGTTTTGGGTGCGTCCCTGCGTCGTTACCGCACGTTGGTTCATGCTGATGCCCGCGCGAGACAGTATTCCTTTTTCAACAACTTTTCGGGGCAGATCGCCTATGAATCGTGGACGATCACGTTCTATAACGTCCTCTTTACTGTGTTGCCACCCCTCGTGATCGGGATCTTTGATCAATTCGTGTCGGCGCGCGTGCTGGATCGATATCCACAGCTATATATGCTCGGACAAAAGAACGTCTTCTTCACCAAGACGGCATTTTGGTTATGGATTGGTAACGCGTTATATCATAGTCTGGTGCGTCTTTGGTGTGTGTATGCTCGTACTATTCTGACGGCGAAACCAGATCTTGTTTGGGTTTTCTGTTATTCTCTTTTGGGGCGACTTGAAGCAGGTGACAGGATTAGATTCGGGACATTGGTTTTGGGGCACGGCGTTGTATCTCGCCGTGCTCTTGACCGTGCTCGGCAAGGCTGCGTTGATATCTGAGTACGTCCTCTGCATTGACTCTCGGCATCTGTGTGACAAATACTAATACTGTCCTAGTTTGTGGACCAAGTACACGGTGGCCGCCATCCCAGGCTCGTTCCTGTTCACGATGATCTTTTTGCCACTGTACGCCCTCATCGCCCCCGCGCTTGGATTTTCGACCGAATATGCCGGACTGGTTCCACGTCTGTGGACCGACGCCGTGTTCTACTTTATGCTCTTGCTGCTCCCGGTCGTTTGTCTCGCACGGGACGTGGCGTGGAAATACTACCGACGGACGTACCGCCCACGAACCTATCACATCGCGCAGGAGCTACAAAAGTATAACATTCCCGACTACCGACCTCGTCAAGAACAGTTTCAAAAGGCGATCAAAAAGGTGCGGGCGGTGCAACGGATGCGACGGAACCGGGGGTTTGCGTTCAGTCAGACCGAAGGCGGTGCTGGTGCTGGACCAGGCTCTGGACGGTTGGATCAGACGCGGGTCATTCGGGCGTATGATACGTCGGGGGGTGCGAAGCCGTCGGGATATTGACCGGAGAGGCTTCAAGTATCGATGTCGTGCTCTCCAGTTGCTCTGTCTCTCTCTTTTTGTTTCGCTCGTCGATTCAGACGGACGGGCGTGTTATTGTATTGCTTATGCTTATGTTAGTTGGCTTTTTACTTCAGTCGTTTCTGGGACTCTTTTCTTCTTCTCTGTATACCCAATGGTAGTAGCTAGACTGCAGGAATTCAAATAGTGCGAGGCCACTTGCTGCATGAAGCATCTGACGGGGCCGGCGTACTTGTGCACGGTACGCTTGCCAACAAGGACGCGCCTTCAATGATGTGGTTCCGATCTTGGCTCAATCGTTCTTCATCTTTGACAGCTACAAAAAGTGAAGGTCCTGCCAGGGTTCGAACCTGGGTCTTGGGAATGGATACCCGTTGTGGCATATCAAAATCCCAAGTGATAACCACTACACTACAGGACCGATGAGAGACATGTCCCACCCAGCGTGTATCATACGGAACTAATCGGAAGGCAGGGAACAGTAGTCTAAACATCGAGACGTAACTACAACACTATGACCTCATCCTCGGGTTGCGACCTTTGGTTGCCAAGCGTTGATTTTCGGCACGGTCGTATTGTACGGACGGTAGGCACCACGAGTCCCAGTCAAGTTCTCTACCCATGGCTGTTCGATCAAGACAATGTCAATGGGGATTTCGATCGAGGAAGAAGGTATAAACAAGAACGCACTGCCTTCCACGCGGGAGAAGAACTCTTCATGACCTCGTCCTCCGCTGGCGGAAGCTGTCGGATGTGCTGGAGCCACGAATGCCATTCGGGAGGCACCTGCGTCGCGTTGTTATAATGTTGCGCAAAGTCGACCCATCTGTGACGACCTGGTTGGGGGAGCGGAGGCAGGTCAGCAGGGCAGTATTGGTATGCGATAGCTCGGAACGTACCTGGAACTTCGTCCTCGGGGTTCAGGTTCTCAAAGTACCTGTTTCCGAACCTGGCCGAACGAGGCTGGTTAGTTGTGCGGAGAGCCACGGACGGTCGCTAGTATAGGGACGACGTACTGGTCGGTTCCGACGAGGGTTCCTGCTTTTGCATCACCGATGTACTGCATCTGATGCCACCATTGCTTTATGCCCGTTCTGCGGATATTTCGGATGTAACGAGCGAGAGATACCATGATGATGGCGAAGTGGAAAGTGATGTTTGCGTATATTTGGCCAAGTATATACTTGCATGCACGAAAAACTAATTATTGGAAATTCTGCTTTGTGCAACATGCAAACGCACTACTATGAGCCGGAACTGCGGCAACATAACCTGAGGCTACCGCCATATTCGGACTCCTTCGAACACATACTTGTAAGTACATACCTTAGGATTATCTCCACGCCAAGTACTAGCCTCGGTATTTCGGTGGCGAATAAGCATCTGGGCGTAGACTAACTTCCTATATAAATGACCATGTCGAGCTGCCGAGTCTTCGTACGTTATCTGCTTATCGTCGGGCTCTTACTAGCACCAGTGCCTCAGGTGAGCTGTGTCCATAAAAAAGACGTTGCTGTCAATCTTGACTCTGCAATACAAAAAGTTATTTTGAACTCGAAACAATGCCTGGATCGACTTTACCGCCTTTCCCAAACGACGTCCGTACCCACCCGCTGGTGGTCATCGACTTTGACCTTCTCAAAGCCGGCGACACCTCCGAGATCGACCGTCTCTGGCAAGCCGCGACATCCATCGGGTTCTGGTAGTAAGTAGCGAAACTACCCGAGTCAGGTGTATGCAATGTCATCATCATCGTCTTAGCCTCAAGAACCATGGCGTCGATAAAGAAGTCGACGGCATGTTCGACGTTGACGCCGAATTTATGGCCCTCCCCCTGGAACAGAAGATGAAGTTTGAGTCGACCGACAACGGGCCGTGGTTTGGGTTTGTATCGTCATGTAATCTTCACGTTAAGCGCTGAGTGGCAACCGACCGACCGACTCGTTTCAGATATAGGAAATCTGGTACGAACGCAGTGGACGCTATTGGGTGAGTCCTATCGTGTCTGCATTCTCGCATCCGATGGCGTTGTTTGCCTGACGCAGGAATTGTTTGCGAATCAGTAATCCAGACTCCGGAGAGTTCTACAGTGTCTCCAAGGACGATGCACTCGCATTTCCGGAGGTCGTGCACGTGACGTACCCAGCTCTGTTGACGACTGCGATGCCGACTATCTTGCGCCCATTCGTCCGCAAGTCGTTGGAAGTCAATAACACAATCATTCGCATTTTCAACGACAGGCTGGGTTTACCCGAGGGCATGCTTGGGCAACTGCACTCGGATGAGGAGCTGAGCTTCAGCGCAGCCAACATGCTCAGGGTCCTACCGATGCCCGAACAGGCGGTCGCAGACAAGCCGATGTTGGGCGCACACACTGACATGGGTTCCTTAGTGAGCTGAAATTGCTATCGATCATACCACGTGATATTCATCATCTGAATCTTGTCAGTCCTTTTTGCACAACAGGCTCGGCGGGTTGCAGGTCATGCCTCCTGGCCACACAGAGTGGTCCTATGTCAAGGTATGCTTTGATGGAAGCACAGGTTTCAGGGGGATATTTACATACAACGATAAACGCATACAGCCTCTTCCCGGTCATGCGATCTGCAACATCGGGGACACTCTCGCCATCTTCAGTGGAGGTATCCTCCAGTCCAACATGCATCGCGTGGTGCGGGCACCCGGCGATCAAGGCAAACACGACCGTTTTTCTATCGTATTCTTCACTCGTCCGGGCAACTCGAGGATGGTCCGTGCGTCCATAGAAGGCAGCTCTGTGATCGCGGACGCTGTGCAAAAGCACCCCAACCATAACTTTAATACGGACCAGACTGCGGGCGAGTGGTTCAAGAGGCGCGTCAGGTCCCTGAAAATCAAAAATTGGAAGGTCAGTACATCGAGGAAGTACAGTGTCGTGCCCGTCCTGACGTGGTTTGTGATGGTCAGGGACCTGAGGCGTGGGCGGCCAGCAGGGGTACAGAGCACACTATAGTAGTGTGATTGATGTAGACCGAAACATGACCGAAACATGAAATTATAACTTGTACATATGACCTTGTAGTACCATTGTGTATATTTCTTGTAACTCTAAATGACTCTGAATGGATTGTTGCTGCCCCAGGTTGATACCTTTTTCCTATACATTATGAGGATTTTAACTTTACACTTGTCATTTTACCACTGATCAGGAAATTGGTGAAGCTCTGATATGTCTAGATATTGATGATATACCTAGATATACCCTTGGGAATTTTAACTGAGCAAAATTTCAACTATCTGGCTGTTATCTACATGTAAAATACATCAACTCTAGCTAGTTTAATTTGTGTTGTCATAAGGCATGAGGAATATCAGGGAATATCATCTCCACACTGATTTCCTGATCACCGGGCCGCCCGCACGTTGGAGAGTCTAACAATATTACAAATCGTGGTCCTGCTTCCATGGCGTTCACACCTGGATTTCCTGTGCGTGGTTTTGGCATGACCTGGCTCACAAGTATCCTGCCTTGCTCGTCCACGCCAGGTCTGATAAATCTCGCACTGACAGGAATTACTAAGAGGACAGAAAAGGATTCGGAAGTTTGCCAAGTTCACAACCTTGCATAACTTTGTTCGTCATGCGCGAGGAAAATCCACTACTGCCAACTTGAAGAAGCGGCAAGGCACTTCAAGTACTCCCGGAATGTCAACCTTTCTAGATTGCCGGATCCGGACCCATCAGGTCAACCGTTATCACTTGCATTGGTCTCGATTTGAAGGGTGCCGGTGAGCGGTGGGGCGGTCCCTTCCTCTCGTTCCTCTTGTATACAATCGAAGACCCTCCCGCGCTGTGGCTCATCTCTACCTCTTACTTCCGGTCCCTCCGAACTCGTTAGGTGAGGCACGCAAACAAAGTGCTAGCACTGGCGACACGCCGGTGTTTGTTCTTGCAGTGGGTCTCGGCAAATTAGACCACACCTAACCACAATAGTCTGGAGGAACTGGCTAAGGGAGAAACATGATTTTTCGGTTTGTTGTGATGTTTTCAAACAAACTTACCAAGTATGGTATTTGCCTTCAGAGCTACCCTGTGCTACGTAGGGATTTGAAAACACGAGGAACTTTGCGACAGACTCAGTCAACAAAGTCTCGTTCAATGGTTGAATGGTAAGATCGCAGCTGTTGCCCTCGATTCAGGTGACTAGGGTGTGACCTTCCGCGTCGAGATGAAACAGGAACTAATCGCCCCGATATCACTAGGTGACTGCAACTATTCCATGCGTCGCTGAGGCGGCTGTCGTGCTTGCTACCCGTTATCCCTCCGCGATCTCCTCCGAGGCACTCTCCCGACTGGTCCTCCCGGGGCACCACCTCCCAGGCGTGAGGTTCGATACTTACTTTTAGCCGGGTCCGCCATCGCCATCGCCGGCGGTCTTGGGCGCCTATGGTCCATCCGCACCCTGGGAAGTTACTTCACGCACAAGTTAGCCATGCGCAAGGACCACACGCTCGTAACGACGGGGCCGTACAGAATCGTGCGCCACCCGGGATATCTGTTCGGCATAATGAGCACGCTCGGCATGTACCCTCCTGATGGCTGGTCCGGGCTCGTTCGCGAGTCGCTGTGGTTGGCTCGGGACGATGTTCGGCAGGTTCGTTTTCGGCGCGTGGATGGTGGCGAGCGTGGTGGCGGGTGTGCTTATCGGTGGACGGTGCCCGACAGAGGACGCGTTTCTGTGGGAGCGCTTTGGGGAGGAATGGATAGATATTCGCGGAAGGTGCGATAGTATCGGATGACTCCGAGCGTGTACTCTGGGGAAGTGGGAAGTTGGAATAAGTGGAGCCAAGCCTGGTTGTCATTCTCTTTTTTGGTGTTTACATCAGTTCTTTAAGTAAAAAAAAAGTCTATATGCAATTATAAGCTCCTGGGTATCAAAAGGTAAATTAGGGTGTTAGAAGTCCATTAGGACCGAATAAAGGGCAAGCTGCACGTGACCCGATGACGCACATACGACTCTCCTCATCATAGGTATCACCCCCTCGAGGAGATGATCAGTCATCGTAAATATATTGATTATGCTAGCAATAGAGTAGTAGTATTATAAAAGAAAGCCCAACCATAGGGGACAGAGGCAAGAGAGCACCCATACGCTCTGTCCCCGCCTCACTCTCGTCTGATCCTCGCCAGACTCAACGCGTGACTGAGAATTCCCACGCTACTCGCTCATCACTCGCACTGCAATATAGGGGATAAGATGTAGACGTCCTGTACTGCGCAAGCATTTCGACGCTAATCATTTTCAGACTCCACCGGACCATATAAACAAGCCTCGTGGGTGCGTCTTT
>JBBPPG010000693.1:0-17501 GCA_038091855.1 Leccinellum luteum
TCGAGAGACGGCGTGAGCGTGACGGAGGGCACATGTACGTTTTGGAACGCATGCCATATCTGTGCGAGGGTCAGGGAGTCATCCTGTTCAATCGATGGCACCACAGTGGAGATGAGAGTGAGAAAGTGACGACGACGAGAGGTAAAAATGTGGGTGGGCGCACGTTGTCTGTGCTCGATACGGACAGGCAGTCGAGGTTCCAGAGGAGGAAGAATGCTTCCTGAAGGGTGAGTTGTAGATGCTCTACGTTCTGCATCGGCTCGTCGTCGTCGTCCTCGCCGTCGCTTGGGAGGTCGTCGGGCAACGGCGTGCCCTCCTCTTTCGGCTTCCACGTTGCGGCGGACGGGATCATGCGCGTCCCGTCGGCGGCATAGATCGTCGACACGATGTGTCCTTCCTGGAACGCCACCTCGGCTTCGGCGGCGGCGGCAGCCATCGCCTTTGCGCGATCCACCTTGAATTGTTTTCGTTCCGCCCTGCGTTTCGCGGTGACCTCTTCGGACGTCATCATGCCTTACGAATGCCGCCCAACACTCCTTGTTGAACATCCGACGTATCCTGCGGAAAAGAGGGAGAGCAAAACGCACCCTTTTTAGCCATCTTTCTCGCGTTGATCTGTCTCGCCAACCAGCTAGGCTCGCTCCTGGAGAGGTCGCCCTTTCCAAAGAAACCTCGCTGCCAGAGCACCGTCGCGTCTTTCATGTCGAGCACCCATACCGAGCGCGTGGCGACGTCCAGGACGCCTCGACAGTGTGGGTTGAGGACGTCCGAGACGGAGAGGCCGAAGAGGTTGTAAAGCGTTTTGCGGAGAAAGGATTTCTCGGAGTCGGGGGGCTCATTGAGGATGATGGGGAGTGGGTGAACGTAGATGCGGTTGTTCTCTGCACGCCGGGCGGAGAATTTATGGGATGATTTGGATCGATTGGAGGGCTGGATCGATGACATCAATGTGGTCGGTGCAATTGTGCAATACGAGTCACGAATCGGAAATTCAATACAAGATTTGTAGTACATGTATTTAGTATGTACGATTACGAGAAACCGAAGATCTCGTCAATTTCGTCGAATTTCTTCTTCGCCTTCTTGACCCGAGGCTTCTGGGTCGCCTTTTTGGATACTGGTGCAGTAGGATTATCGCTTGCTGCATCACAAATCCATCAATGAAAAGCAACCAGGCACATACACGATTCTCCATACCGTTTGTAAGACGACTTGGTGGGGGCGTAACTCGTACGTCCAACGTAGCCGTAGTCTCCACACCTAGGTCTCCAACACGGTCCGTTGGCTCACAGCGAGAAACACATTGGCCCGTGTCGTCATGATCAATGTGCGAGGGAACCAAGGGCTCCAGTTCGGATAGAGGTTGCTGGCAAGTTGTTGTAAGCGTACCGGTCGGCTGGGAGTCTGTGAAATCGAATTCAATTGCAGGACGAAGATACACTCACACTGGCACGAATGACGAGAAGAAGGCGATTGCACGCTGATATACCGAGCTGAAGGGCTTCCTCAAGTTCCGACGACAAGACAGACATCCTGGATGAGATAGCGACAAATAGGACGATAAGCTGGACGAAAGCACCCGTTTGCATGGCCAGCGTGAAATGACTACCGCAGAGGTTTATCAGCCTGGGCCCAGTTAAAATTGCAGAAAGAGCTCACTGGTATGCGCTTTGGAGGCGCTCCCGCATCTGTTCAGTCAGAGTTGGGTGGAAGACAAGACTTGGCATGAAGATCTCACCTTGCAAACAAGGGTAGAACTGGCGGTCAATCTCTCGCTCAGAAAGGAGACATATGGTTCCTCGGGCACATGGCTCCAGGAACCCCTCAGAGCCTTCTGACTATGTATAAGTATTCAGCACGCACGACACCAGAACAAGTCGCGTGCGTGCACCCACTCGTTCGTGTGCTCCAGACCAACAAACGACGCGCGGAGAATATCTACGCGTTCCGGGATGTCCAATTCGCACAACCGCCTACCGTAGCGCCTGATTTCGGACACACGCTTGAAGAAGAGGGCCATGCGGTGTTGATTTTTGCACTTGTAATACAGTCTTTCGAGAGTTTGGAGTTCGTCCGCGAAACTGTCCAGCGCTGACTTGAGGCGACGCGAACATACTCTCAGATTCTTGAGAATGGCCTCGATATCTTTTTGATGGCCATGCGGTATGGTACTTCGCGGGACGGTTGTGATGGACACCGCTGATTGGTATCGTTTTGTGAACATGATCGCTTCGAGGTTTTCCACGCTCGCGCAACAACGACCATGTCCGACCGAAGAGCAGAGATCGAAGCCAAGCACACAAGACTCGCAGAGCTGCGAAAGGCCAGAGCGGACAGACAACGCGCCGAGACTAAGATATGCCAGTCCGAGGTAGTCTATTCCGTTTCTCCGTCCTTGATCCTCCGGCTAACAATGTCTTAGGCTGCAGGCACGTTCAGCGCTGCGCGTCGTGATATTGATGACCTCGTCAGCACCCTCGTCGGGGTGAGCAGAGGCGGTTTAGGTAATACTGGAGACGTGACACCCTCGTCTTCCTTACCCGGCACGCCGCCTCGTCAATCTGCACTCCTAATCAGCTTCGGCTTTATCGCCGTCTGGCCGCATCAGTCGACATAGCGATGTGGGCTCGGATCAGTTCCATATGAGCACGACAATGGTGACATCTACGATCTCGGGGACGGACCATGTCGTAGAGAGGTATGTCAGTCGTCGGTTTCATCTTTTTTTGTGCTTTGACGGGTAGGCTTTGGCTCACATTAGGACTCTGACACAGCGGTCCATAGATCTCATTGACGTGGAGCAGGAGCTCTTACGTCTCCAGCCCTCGGTCTGCACCTCCGTGATCTCGCATGACTGAGCGTACAGGAACGAGTGATCTGTAACAAGGAAGTTCAAACTGCTTCCATCGAGCCCGAAACGCCTCCCATCTCGGAAGAAGACATCCGGGAACGCGAACGCGAGCTGGAAGCAGATCGCATCGCTCGGGGGAAAGAGCTAGAAGAAGAGAGCGTACAACTGGAGAAAGAGATAGATCAAGAAATCTGAGGTAGGGTCACTGCGCGCGTTCGAGTGATATGATTTTTTACTCACTCGCAATATTTGTTGTCAGACCTGACGGAGGATATATAATCCACGTTCGCATAGAAGAATACACAGCCAAGCTGATTTCCCGACGAGCTTCGCCCTCGCCCTACTTCCTGTTATACAACGACGTTCGTATGAGGCACTGCCAGTGAGCACCAGATCATATTAACATCCATGATAAGATCTACGATAAGACTTGAACCTAACCATAAGTACCTATGTAGCTCCCAGGCATCAAAATTCATACCGAAGGTACGTCGCCGGTACCGAAACCACGATGTTTTGTACCTGTTGGATGAACCACTTCTGTGAACGTGGGTGACTGAAGTATGTGCATTGACCATGGGGCAAGGATGTCCCGTAAAGTGTCTAAGTTGTGGTGCTGCACAGGAAAAATGGAAGTGGATTTCCAACTCACCAGGTTACAGATATCAGTGCAACAACCCTGACTGCCTTGGTGACAAACTCCAGGACCTATATCACTGGCACTTTGATGTAAAGAAGCTGAAGCGATTGACAGTCCTTGCGCATGGTAAATTCCAGACAACTGGGTGGACAAAGAAGCACTATCTATCAACGATTTGCTCCCGAGTCTAGGTCCCAATATCCAAAGCAGACAACGCATGACTACTGAACATCAACCGTACCAATGCTCTCCATCAACTTACTCAACGACGTCCCTGCCCGAATCTGCGCCTTTATGAAACTGTCCGTCGCGACGCGTTTGTACTGTTCTCGCCTCTGCAAAGCAAACAGCAGTCCGCCGAACGGCAACCCCAAGCGAACGACGAGCCGAAGAGCGCGCATCTCTAAACGAAACTGAGGAATGCCGCCTGAGAAATCCTGGTCGACAAGGGGACTGATCCACGGATGGACGAGAACTAGACCGTGCATTCCTATTAAGTTGTCCCTGGTCTCGATGTGCAATTCTCCAAGAATCCTCGATGTCGCACGATAAACGGGACGGTCAAGATCAGCATCACGTTCCGAGCAGCGGGCAAGGTTGGTGAGAGGGAAAACGAGGCCATGAAGTTTCACTCGACTGGCGACAATCGACAATGATGGGAAATCATAGAGCTGTCCATACAACCTAACAATTGGCGAGGGATCAGGAAATAATGATTGTAATGCGACGATCATCCTATCCATCTCGTTGGTCTCGATCGGTCGTGGGACATGAGGGGGTTCGATTTGATCGTAGACAGTGAGGTCTGCAGGGAGGTAGCTTTTGGTAGTGCTACCCGAACTTCCAGTCCAAGAGAGAAGTGTGACATCATCCGACTGCGTCAGGATGTGCTCGAGGAGGCGACGGACTGCCCGTTTGCCCTCGCCATATATGACCGGGAGTGAGACGTCAAAAATACCAAATAGTGAGTACGCGATATCTTCCTCCCGAGTTGTTTGGCGCTTCGAAGCGAGGTACAACTTCTCGCGCACCCTGTCCAGTCCCGGCTGAAGCATGGCGAGTTTCTCCGTGGCGAACTTTGTTACCTGCTCCATCTCCAGCAGAATAATGGGGGATTCCCTGTGATTAAAGATGTCTAGGCCGAGGTATGGCTTCCAATCTTCTGTATAAAATTGAATCGCCCTTGAAGCAACATACTCCTGGTACGTCCACCCGCGAGTGTTCCAGATGCTTTTCCAAAGATCGCCTTCTTGTTGCGACTCGGAGAGCACACCAAGGAGATGGACGATCGTGAGTGCTGCACGACAGTACCATCGAAACATGGCGATGACAGATTCTTGCTGAACTCCCTTGTCTGCCTGATTGACGCAGCACGTATCGTTCCATGCCCAGCGGAAACAGCGAAATTGAACCACATTACAGAAATTGACGAGCTTCTCGACTGTGGGGGACTTGGGGAGTCCATAGATCGAGATGTCCTCGACCATCTGGAATGTCGGCTCGGCAGACTGCCACCTGTGCGAGAACATCACATATTGATAGAATTTCTCCACCTCTTGCTTGATGAGTGCATGGTCGAGACGATCATGGGTAATCATTGCAGACCGAAGTTTGTCGAAGATTAAAAGTTTTTCAAACGCTGCTGCTTGCTGTGCTTTATCGTGGAGACGACCAGTAGTGATGTCAATAAGCACACGGGGTATGTCACGGATGGTGTCATTGACAACCTCTCGGATGAGTGGAGTCGCGTCGAGATATCGACTTCTAAGCTCTGATATCGAAACACCATAAATTGGTATCTTCAGGCAGGTTAGATCCAACGCGCTCACCGTAACTCTGTGGGTCCGCCAAATTCTTCATCGTCGACAGCATCGTCTCGAATGCACTGAACGCCTCCCTATAGCGGCCCATGTGATGCAATACGGAGTACTTTTTTTTGTAACCTTTGTAGTTTGTTGGGTCATGTTCAATAACCTGTTCGTACCGTCACCGCCGTCAACTACGCTTCGTGAACCAATTTCATACCTTGGTAATGCTAAAGAGTTTCTCCTCCAGTAAACATGCTCGCGCCTTGCAGCATTCAATAATGATATCATTGATATTCATCGGGTCGAGCGAGAGTGCGCTCGAATAGTATCCGATGGCCGCGTCATAGTCCTTGGAGTCCATGACTGTGTGAGCATGGTTCTCAAGCTTCTTGACACAACGTCGCTGGAAATCTGGAGAGATTCTTAGATCGCTCCTTATTATGTTACCAGTGAAATTACTCACTGAATTCCCATTGCGCCAGCCAATCATCGAGGGCACGAGTCTCCCCCAACAGATTGTTCCTCATCTTTTGGAAGCATTTGATCGCCTCTGTAACACGATCGTCTTCTTCTAGAACGTCACAGACTGCCCGATGAAGATGAATCTTTGGAAACATGAACTGAATGGCACGAGAACTGTCAAGCTATTCTAAACGACCATGCAAACCACACCATACCTTGTCTGCGCCTCCCAGTAGCTCATTGACTGTATGACAACGCTGCCCCATCCTGCTCCATCCCATCAACACGGTATTTGAAGGCGAGGAAGTTAGTGATAATATAGCAGAGTAGGCTGAGAACGCCTCGAGGTGCTTCCCCGCACTTGACGCCTCGTCTCCGATGATCCGAAGCCGTGATACGCATTGGTTCCTGAAACCTGATGGGAGTAAATATACGTACATACTAGTAGACATATAGGGTCACCTTCAAGCCAGTTTGTGATCAACTCATTATGCTGCAGATCCTCACTTATAGAATTGACGATCTCGAGAAGATGCTCTGCAGCATCATATATGCGACCATAGGCATACATGGTCTCACATTGATGCTTCTGCTCGTGTACGTGCAGAGCGCGTTGTGACACAGCAAGTTGGTTAGTGAGTTTTTGGATAGTTTTCTCGAGGTTAGCTATTTTTCGTGTCATGAATGGCGCAAAACAGGTTAGTGAATCCTCGGCCGGGCTGATAATAAACGCACCGGATCTTGTTTTCTGGGCATCAAGGTCTTCACGCAGTGATCGGATAGTCTCGTTGAATTGATTGGCTGCACGTTGGCAGGCGACTATCAACGAGGTGGGAGTAAACGTGGACTAAACGCACTGGAGTTACCCTCTTGCCGAAGAGATTGGATGGTGTGCCTGAGGCTTTCATTTTCCTCCATGGTCATAGCAAGCTGAGCACGGAATCCTTGAGAAGATTTCTTTTCATTTGCTACAGCCCTGACGGTCTCGCTCAATTGATTCTCTGGGCATTGAGAGGCAACTGTCGATGAGGCGAGAATGAAAACAGAGAGAACGCACTTGTGCTTTCAAGTTGTGCGCAAAGGGCAGATGAGGCAAGCTGGTCACCAAGTCCTTCAATAATCTCCCCGAGGCTGGCAATGCCCGTTGCTGATGGAAGTGAATGATAGCTCGGGGCGGTCAGCCTGCTAATAAACACACCTTGACTTGTAATCCGAACACGTGAGTAAAAGATGTCCAAAAGATGTCGAAGGATGATTTTTGCGTTTGGAGCGACTGCGATGTCGTAGTTTCGTGAGATGGCCATGGGCGAGATGAAAATGGAGTCAGGCATATTGACTGTCGCAAGGTGTTGGTGGGTTGTAGCGTCCCAGAGTGAGAACGACGAAAATGCGGAGGTTGCAATGAACCTGTCGTTGGGTGTCAGTGCGATAAAACTTGCACCGCCGGCGCGACCTCTTCTGCGAATGCTCCATGTTGAGAGTTTCGTGCAAGTGGACACTTCGAGACAGTGTATGTCGTCCTCCCCAGACAAGGCAAAGAGTTGCTTGCCATCGCTTGTCCAGGCTAGGCTTCCGTTCAATCCGCCGCTTACATTGATTGGAAAGTCTGCGAGGAGTCGGCCACTGCGACTGTCGTAGACACGAACAGACCCGACATTCTGCCTTGCAGTTGCGATGAGTCGTCCGTCGGGCGAGAACTTGACAGCGACTACTTGGAAGGGCACTGTGGTGCCAACACTCAGAACAGAATGTGAACGGGGTGTAAATTCGATGGGGAAAGGGAGCGCGAGCGACTGCTCTTATATACCTACAGATACGTATCACGTGTAGTGAGCACTGGCATGCAAGGAATTGGAATATGGAGAGCTTGGAATGTGTGCGGGATTGGAATATATGCGGGAATGTCAGCGATCAACGGGGCATGCGTCTTACACTACTCCGAAGTCGTATTTGAATGGGCCGAGCAGTCGCTGACCGTCTGGTCTCTCGATCCACTCACGATTCATGTCGAGTCCGGAGAGACGTCAACCGCATATACCGCCCACTTTGCTGTCCGTTCCGAAGTCGGTCGCTTTTTCGTGGTCTGTCGCGTTCCATACTGTCACTCGACCATTTTCCGTCCCAGCCACGATCCACTTTCCGTCCCGTGAGACTGCAAGGTCACAAACAAGACTTCCAGCGTCCATTGGTTTGCCCACTTCCTTGCCATCCTCCACTTTCCATCGTCGAATCTTGCTTCCTGCGCTCACGACATGCTTCCCGTCGGGGAGAAACTTCAGTGACCGTATGATTTCAAGTTCTTCAACATCGATCTCGATCGGACCCGCGCCAACGACAATGGAGACAGAGCTCTTTTCACACGATCTTCAGTATCTCAGCTGCGGTCGGCACTGTTGCTCCCACCTGCTGATCGTCGCCTACAGAAGGTAGACCGTTCACTCCGAGTCCGCTCGGTCCTTCTGCTCTCGTCAGTGTCTCTCGACGGTTCTAGCGTCTGTACTACTCACCGTACCTCCTACTTCGGAACGCTTCAGTGGACATGTTGGTCCGACTAGATTTTAGTGGATGCGAGGTGGGTGGGGTGCCTGTAGTTCACTTCAGGTACTCACCATCGCCCAGTTTAAATACAGTACGCTCACTCTCACGCAATTACGCTGTGCCCCGGGTGCTCGTGTTCAAATTCACATCTTAAAGTCTGAAGTCTCGAGAGTGGTCATTTGCAGTACCTGCTATCCGGGTCGACAATCCTGTCGCTTATGGAATGCCTTTACTTGAATGCAAGGAGAAGGACCCCTCCTACTTACGGGTTATCATACTGCTCAGACCCATTAACAGTTGTGGAAAGGCGTCTTCAATGGCTTGGTGGCAAAATGCTAGCCTTATAGTAAGCAGCAGAATGGCTCATAAGGATAAGACCATGAGTCTTGCCTAGCGTCTCGCATCGAGGGTTATCACAATATTCAAGGGCTCGGCGGGCCGGGGTCACTGGCAGATCACAACCCGTCGGCCAACAGTCGTCCACAAATTATGACTTACAGACTTGCTCCCAGCCTCTAAGTCATGTATACCGATCCAAGACTTTAAACCATAGCAAGTCGCGTCCTTTTCAATACTCGAATGGCGTGGATGTACATGGTGCGTTCAGTCACGCTGTTGGTCCCTCATTCATTCGAGTGGCATCAGCAGTACTATGTCACCAGTTCGCCTTGCGGTGTGCTCACCATTTCTAATACGGTCACAGGTTCCAAACTAGTAGTGGCGGACCGGTGATGGCATATCTGTGTCCACATGGCTTATAATAGCATGCTGGATGTGCGGCCTGGCGGCGAGTCCGGCTCTCATATCTTACCCAGACTTGAAAATCCATCTCCGCACGCCTTCCACTCTCAACGATAATGTCACACCAGGATTTGTCGTGTGGCTTGCCCCTTGCACAAGCTGATCAAGCGTTCATGAACGTCTCTGCCCTCGAGGCTGGGCATTTGATCATACAAACGAACCGTGTCCTGGCTGGCGCTGGGCCCGACGAAATCATTACCTGCCCTTCCCTGTCTTTCGTCTTGCAACACTCGAAGCTAGGAAAGAAGATCGTATTCGACCTCGGCATTCGGCGGGACCATCAGGCGTACCCGCCGGCAGTCTTGGATTTGGTCAAGGTCGGCCGATCGGACTGCCTTATCTTGCCAGGCCAGGGCGTCGATGAATCATTGGTCAAGGGGGGCATGTCGCCAGATCAGGTCGACGCGGTCATCCTCAGCCACCTACACTGGGACCAGTACGTCTCTGGTTCTGCACGTTCGAGTCGTCCCACACTCACAGGCAGGCATCGGCCCATCCAGTGTTGGTGACCCGAGTGTCTTCACAGGTGCTACGTTCGTCGTCGGAGAGGACTGCAAGAGTCTGCTCGATACGGGATATCCCATCGATCCAAACTCCCACTTTGCGGCGGGCGCTATCCCGATCGAACGCACTCGGTTTTTGTCCCGATCCGATTTCGACACGTCGATCGGACCGTTCCCTCATGCACTGGACTACTTTGGGGACGGGAGCATGTATATCGTCGATACTCCAGGTACGTAGAAGGTTGGGTTGAGTACGAGGCTTTGATCGAGCGGAATGCAGGCCATCTCCCTGGACACATCAATGTGCTCGCTCGCACGTCTCCGGACGGCGCATGGATCCATCTCGCCGGAGATGCCGCGCACCATTTCTGTCTCTTGACGGGGGAAAGGCAGGTCGCAGATTTTGTCTACGCGGGGGTAGCCCGGTGTATGCATGTAAACAAAGAGGTGGCGGAGGAATCGATTAGAAGGATCGGCAGGCTATTGGGTGTCCCCAGAGTGCAAGTCCTGATCGCACATGACGCGGACTGGTATCGTGCGAACAAGGATGGTGATGCTTTCTTTCCGGGAACGATCCCGGCACTCTCTTGAGCCATTCCGTATATTTGTCAGAAATAACTTTCTTAGAAACCGGCGCGAGACCTGTATATATAGAGAGGAGACAAGTGGTCGGAAACGCACCGGACTTAGACAACCATGTCTGATGAAGTGAAACTCCCTCCGCCAGCTACGGATCAAGCGTACATGGATGTGTCCGCTCTCGAGGCTGGAAACATAACTATTCCTATCGATAAGTTCGTGGCGGGCGCGAACCCGGCGTCCGCGTCATGTCCATCCCTTGCTTTTTACCTGCGGCACCCCAAGACGGGGTTCCAGATCGTGTTCGACCTCGGCACGCGCCGCGATTTCGAGGAATATCCGCCCGCGACACGCAAGCGCATCCAGGACCTCGGATTCTCATCCAAGGTGGACCAAAACGTTGCAGAGTCGCTCGAGAAGGGCGGTGTTCCGCCCGACGAGGTGGATGCCGTGATCGTGAGCCACCTCCACTGGGACCAGTAAGTGATGTATTCCGTCTGCAAGTCGGTTTCTTTGATTTGATTCATGCATCGGACGTGCATAACATAGCATCGGGGATCACGCGCCGTTCACCAAGGCGACGTTCGTCGTGGGGGAAGGGTGTCGGGAGCTGCTGGCCAACGGATACCCCAAGCGCGCGGACGCGCTCTTCTCGTCGACTGCCATCCCCGTCGACCGGGCGCGTTTCTTGTCCAAATCCGAGCTAAACACGACGATTGGGCCGTACCCACACGCGCTCGATTTTTTCGGGGACGGGAGTCTGTACGTCGTAGACGCACCAGGTAAGCAAGCGAAAGCAAAAAAAAAAAAAAAAAAAAAAAAGAGGGTGGACGTTGAAACGGGGTGACAGGACACGTCGCTGGGCATATCAACGTCCTTGTGCGCACATCCGCGGACGGTTCCTGGATCCTCCTCGGCGGCGATTCTGCGCACGACTGGCGGATCGTGACGGGAGTAAAGGAATGTGCGTGCGAGACGGACGCGGCGACGGGGAAGGTGCGGTACATCATGCACGCGAACAAGGAGGCTGCGGAGGAGAACTTGGAGCGGGTCAGAGCGTTGTTGCGGGTTCCGAAGGTGCGGGTGTTGATCGCGCACGACGTACCGTGGTATGAGGCGAACAAGGGAGGACCAGCATTTCTGCCCGGAGTGATACCTGCGTCGTAGTTACTAGTACTAGTCACTTGATCTTGACCACAACTTCTCGTAGTAATGGACACCTCCTCCGTCCTCAGCGACGAAGACTACGATGTCATCTCCAATCCCGGCCAACGTTCTCTCGAGTCCAGCATCGCAGACTTTGGCCATATCGCCGGTGCCCAGGGCGTGCGCGAAATTCCACCCACCGAGGATGCCCGCGAGGCCCTTAGTACCGTCTCTCTCTCCCCCGCCGACATCCAGTCCTGGGTCCGCTCCGTGATCGACTCCTCTGCTGCTGCCGCTGGACGGAACGGCAGCAGCTATCCACTCGATCACCGAACCGTCCGCGTCTACCTCGACGGCGTGTTTGACGTTTTGACAGCTAGGTAAGCCCTGGCACACGACCCACACGACTCTGTGTACCCACGTCCACTGACATGTCCCCTCCCTCCCCCGACGCACAGACACATGCTCCAGCTGCGCCAAGCCAAGCTCGCCTTCCCCTCGGTACACCTAACAGTGGGCATCTTCTCGGACGAGTCGTGTCGGCAGCACGACGCGCCGCAGCCCAGATTCCCCCACGTAGAACGCTGCGAGCTCCTCCGCCACTGCCGCTGGGTCGACGAGATCGTGCCCGACGCGCCGTGGACGCTCACGGATGCCTTCCTGGTCACCAAACGCATCGACTACGTCGCACTCGAGGAAGGCTCCTCCGTCGACCCCGAATTCGACAGGATGAGGTTGAAGGGGTACGATCACATCAAGAAACTGGGCACGTCTCTCTTTCTCTCACTCTCTCTTTTTTTTGCGCTTTTGGCGTTTTCGTTCTCATGTTTTTTTCAGGCCGCGTTATACCCACGAAGAGAACCCTCGGACTCACGCCTCAGCTCGTTGTACCACCACCATTTCCCTCTGCTCAAGGTACCCCGCCGAAAAAGGTGCCCGAGTTACAACCAGAAGATCCTCAGGGTGACGACCAAGCCGACATCACCCACGGAATCGATAAAATGTCATTAGATGGACAACAGTGAGAATATCTCTATTCGTCATTTAACAACTTGTCGTTTTTTTTTCCTGCTCCAAGTCGACCATTTCCCATACCTCACATGTTCTGCTCCTTGCTATGTATTCGCCTGATCGCAAACGTGACATACATATTAAGTCCATATACTACTATATATGTAACCGCGTGTAGCATGATTATCCCTTCGTGTCTTTTTTTCGGTGCACGTTCATGTGTCTTGCCAGTTGATCCGGTCTAGCGAATGCCTTTCTGCACCCATTTTCAGTACATACATACGGACGCACCCCAGTATGCGTCCGAACCTTTTGACCGAACGAGTGAGATGGAATGAATAGCCTGGCAAGCATGTCGACTCACATGTTTTGATAAATTAGAAGACTCTGAAAAGGCTCTGGGAATCGGCTGTCAGAGGAAGCCGAGGGTCGACAAGGCGCTCAGACGCTTACTTGTCGCAAAATTTACACTTGAATGGTCGTAGCCCGTTGTGAGTGCGCTTGTGAATGGTCAGGGCACCTGTGATGGCAAAGGCCTTGCCACATCCGGGAAAATCACAAACGTATGGCTCTGCAGTCTGTCGGCACGGGAATCTAGAATTTGCAAAGGAGACGACGTACTCTCTTGTGTATGACGACGCATGTGCTGTTGGAGAGTGGCGGCCTCGGAGAAATTTTGGCTGCATACCTGACACTGAAAGGGGCGATGGCCAGTGTGCGACTAGAGGTGTGTCGTGAACGGGGTGTGACGGAAGGGGGCGTCATACGGACCTGGAGATGTCTGGAAATCTTTTGCTTGCTAGAAAAGCCGTTGCTGTCGAATCTATTGCAGCCCTCCCAGAAACATTCGTAATGAGCTCTTCCACCTCCGATGTGGACGGATGCGATGTGAGCTGTGAGATCATCGCACGAGGAAAACGTTTCGGTGCATTCTTTCCACTTGCAGACGTGGATGCCCGAGCAATCGTGCAAGGGCGGGTCAGGCGTGACGGATGACGGATGGACAGTGTCGGAGGTGTCTTGGGCCGCGGATAGAGTCAGAAGAGGGGTAGAGGGGGTGTGGGGATAGAGACCAAGGTGATCTTGCATGAGGTGCGTTGCGAGAACATTGAGAACGTCGTCGTCCGAACCTGCGGACGAGGAGCTCGGAATAGAGGAGGGAGACGGGAACATTGCACAGTCACCCCAGTGACAAGAAAGATGTGGGTCCGTTTGTGGTTGAATAGGCGGGACAGAGGAGTGATCCGGGGCATCCATAAGACAGAGATGTTGGATATTGACGTGGCCCACGAGATCCGAGAGACCACTAAAGGAAGAACCACAGTTCGCCCACATGCAGGCGAAAGATTGGGTAGAAGAGGGTTGAAGGGTGAATGGGGAGGAGGCATGAAGCTGTGGTGAGAACGAGGAAAGGGAAGGAGATGTGGAAGCGCTAGAAGGAATAGAGTAATCGGATATCAAGGCTTGTATAGATGCAGGAAGGTAGGGTTGAGGACCTGTAGGCTGCAAGTCCTGGCCACAATCGCATGACAGGTCGGAAAAGGCGGATTCCCAGTTAGCAAAGGGCTGAGTTTCGTAAGGCTTTGTGTCAGCGAGATACGGGTGGTAGTCGGTACAACACTGGAGCTGTGGGTAAAGGAGGATAAGGGAGAGTGAATAGGGTTAGGAGAAGGATGCGTACGATTTCTTCAAAACCGGGACAGTCTGTGCAAGCTGCAGCGGCCGTGCAAGTGCCATCGCAGGTTGTGTCGCCGTCTGTGACGAGACAAGTCGGAGAGTCATGGTCGGGGTCATCGCAAGCGAGGACAAGGCACTGATTTGTGCACTCTGGGGTGAATTCAGGAATGAAACAAGAAGGCTCCGTGCACGACGACGACGACGACGACGGCGGTGTCGGGCAGAGGTCGCACGGTTGAGCGTCCATTTTCAACGTCTGAGCCCGGGAGAGGTCTCTCTTCTTCAATGGCATGGCCGCATGGTTATCATCATAACTGGTGGGGTACTCTTACACTTACACAACTATACATACACGTCACGTGAATTAGTACATACTTTCAATGATCACCTTCACTCCCCATGCACCCGGGTCAGGAACTTTTTGCTCCTTCAACCACTCGCCCCCCACGTACGCACTCCTACCCGCCTTGGCAGGAATGTCTCTCGTATTTTCAGCAGCGTCTTGCACGGCCTTCACGGCTCCCTCGAACCCAGCCGGAAGCGCATCCACGAATGCAGTCAGAGGATCAACGAGCGTGCGTGAGGGTGGTCGAGCACGCGTGTACGTGTACAGCTGGGCGAGAGCCGACTTAAGTGCACCGCTCCACACTTCAATAGTGGCCACAGTCCCAGACGAACGCGCCAGCGCCTGGGCGAGAGCGGAGAAGAAGATTCTGTAAGGACGCTTAGCCCGGTCACGCACAACGAGCGACATCGGATACGAACGAGTACAGTGCCCCGCTCGTCCCGCCCATCTTCTCCTCGGCTACTCTGGATATGGCGATCATGCTGTTTATCACGTCTCCGCCTGTGATCACACCCTGGTTCAGATCTTGAAGCACACCTTCGGATCGGCGGCCCGTCAGCAACCGGGGGAAAAGAGTTATCACGCCGACTGACCCAATGCACCCGCGCTGAGTGTAAGCCCACAATCCCCGTCGCCGGCGATCTTGTCCATGTCCGTAATCTCACCCTCAACTGCCAAAAGAGCTTTGCATGCGCGCTCGATGGCAGCGTCGAAAGACCTTTCGTCCAGCGCTTTGAGGCAAGACTGGCTGCTTGAAGGTGTGCTGTGGATCGAAGCCGTCGAAGACGTCGTCTCAGTGATCGATCTCGGTTCAGTCTTGGAGGACCATTTCCACCCTGGAGCATCGGTAGGGTCGTCGAGGAGGGAGAGTATGACATCCGTAGAAATGGAGTTGTCGGGGAGAAGCAAGAGCGTGAGCGAGAACCCTGGCATGTTGAGGCTTGTCTATTCCGGTGTCGGATCCTCACTGCATATGGAAGATCGGAAAGAAAAAACGAACCATGAATGACCCGGCCAGGACGCGCCTCGTCGTGATACCCTGTTTATCCAGCGCACGCTTCGCCTCGCCGACGATGGCGCCGAGTTCAAGCTCGCTGAGACCGCCGAGATTGT
The DNA here is from genome assembly GCA_038091855.1 of Leccinellum luteum. Taxonomy (NCBI): domain Eukaryota; kingdom Fungi; phylum Basidiomycota; class Agaricomycetes; order Boletales; family Boletaceae; genus Leccinellum; species Leccinellum luteum. The sequence continues at coordinate 15,476 of JBBPPG010000693.1, forward strand.
TTACCAGGAGCACGACGTGGTCAGTGCCATCGTTCTTGAAAGGCACAAAGGACCGGTCGGGATCGGTAGTGGAGGTGATCATCTGGATGAGGTCTGGGATGAGTTCGTTAAGCGGAGGTACTGGAGAGACGCGGCGATGGCCGCTCTCGTTGTGGATACCGAGCCCGATCTCGAGTTCGCTGGAACCAAGATGAGTATCGGGTATCGCAGTGCCCGGAACCTATACATAGTTCGAAAACCGAGGGCACGCAGAGAATTGAATACGTACATGACAATGCTCTAGCCCGACACCGATCGTACCGATGCGAGAAGAGGCGTGTTCGGCCATGGAATAGACGCTGTCGAGGGAGCCTCCACGGGCTGCGAGTGCGCCTGCGATCTTGTAGACAAGACAGACGCCGGCAAGACCTCTGTGAATTGGAAGTGATTAGTAAAAGGAGAAACCGAGGGGAGGTAGATGTGCCTCCTGCCGACGATCTTGCCCTGCTCACGACCAACGGCAACGTCGTCACCGACGACCAAGAATTTGACGCGATCTGACTTGTCTGGGTGAACGGCAGCGTACTGTTCCTTTGCGAGTCCAAAGTTGAGGACGTCGCCGGTGTAATTCCTAGAAAACCCGTCAAGAGGGGAGCAGAGAAGTATTAGTTGACTTGCTTCACGATGATGAGCGTGCTGGGATGTGGTCAGACTACGGAAGTAGAGAGGGTCGAAAAGACACACCCGGCATCATTGCTCACCAAGTCGATCGCACGACGAACCTGGCTCGCACTGGGTGAAGCGAACACGTTTCCGCAGACAGCGGCTGGGGTATGAGATGAGGGATCAAGCAGCGACCAAGGCCAAATGGAAAATGTACCTGAGAGTATTCCCTGACCTACAGCAGGAAGATGGAGGAGACACAACGACAGGTAATTCAGGCATACGCACCGACGAACGCAGAGTGGGAAGGCTCGTGGCCAGATCCACCACCACATACGAGGGCGACTTTTGAGCGGTCGTGGTGGGCGAGGTGAACGACTAGTAGGAGACGATCTGCATGCATGCAGAGGTAATCAAAACTGAGAAGTGTGCGCACCTTTGTGAGCTGTATCGAGTACAAGATGGGGGTTAAGTACGCAGAGACCAGCGAGTGAGTCTATCACAAGCGAGCTCGCGGGTACGTTGCAAAAGTGTTTAGCTAACATTGTCAATTTTGCGACCCCCCCTTAGGTTGGTTCTTGACCGCGATGAGCTTGCCATCACCAGCAGCATCGTCACCGTCGCCGTCGTCGTCGAGAACGAGCGAACGTCGCAAGAGACAACGCTCAGACTCGATCAACTCGGACTCGGACTCGTCTTCAGTTAAAAGAGCAGCTTCAGAAGACCTCTCCTCCGCTGCAACCCCAGTCCGTGCCAGTGCCACCCAGCTCGACATCGACGTTTACATGTCAGAACAAGGCGAACAATCTCTAGACACCGTCACTCTCATGCCACCCCCAACTCCTCCCCTCGATCCCCCACCAAATCTCACTCCCGCCCAGAAACTCCAATACGTCACCGAGCGTCGTCTCAGGCAGATGCGGGTCGGCGATACCTGGTACATCGTGTCCCGCGCCTGGTACAGACGCTGGGACTCTGCCTGTCGAGGCATCGACGACAAGTCTGGCCCACTCGACGAAAAGGACGTCCCCGCCGTCGACAACACGCCACTCGTCGACCGCGACGCCAACCTCGTATCCAATCTTGCAGAGGGTGTCGACGTCGAGTTCGTCCCCTTGGACATCTGGAAAGCCTTTATCACCTGGTCCGTCATCCGCTTTCATCTCCTTGTTCCTCCAGTTGACACTCAATCCCTCTAGGTACGGTCCTGCCACTTATCCCCTCCCCCGTTCCGTGATTCCCAGAGGCCATCTCGGCGAGCCTAGCCTCGAACTTCGACCTCCCCGCCTCAAGGCCCTCTGCCTCGTCGACTCCCAATCCGATGGCCCGATTGGTCCCCCACACACTTACGTCACCCTCTCCACAAAGGACACCGTCAAAACAC
>JBBPPG010000694.1:0-17493 GCA_038091855.1 Leccinellum luteum
GATGGAAGTGGGGATGGAGGCCGGTACCGGACAACTGGGAGTATGGGGACTCTGGGGAGGAGAGTAAGTCGGAGACAGGGGCGAGCCTGAAGGGTGCAACGCAGTAAATACTTACTAAGGTCACGGTTGTTGCGCCGATACATAAAAGACGCAGCGCACTCGTTGTACTTATTCCGTCCAGTCATGTTGATTCCATGTGACCTTTAAACTACATTACCTTTGGACTACATTAGGAGTCAGCGCTCCAGTGCTCCGAGAATTGGATTCGTCAAACAGTGAAGCGAAGCGCATTTGTTGCTATCTGGACAAGGACGGTAAATCCGAAAGTCGATAATCAACAACGGTGTACGGTAGTCTAACCGGGATGTATTCAGCACCCATGCGCCTGCAGAATCCAATGTTATTTGGTTGATAGAAATGATAATCAGCTAAATGACCCCCGAAGATAGCTATACATGCGTTCTAGTCGTATTCCCAACCACTTGGTTGTAGTTAGGAGGAACATCACTGATCGCAATGGAACTGCCATCAAGGCTCTGACGACGTCGTGGGTGACCAGCAAGTTTTGGAAATTCGGCGGACAGTGACAGGCCACCGCCAGGGGCATCAGGGAGAGGCCTGCTTCCCAAACCCTGTATATCAAAGTATTTCAACACTCTGGGAATGGATATTCAGGTGAAGTCAACGCACTTCTTCTACCGAGGTCCGGGTTGTTGAAGCCACTGCGTAGGTATTACTCTGGGAGTCACGAGGGCCGGAGGATAGAGCGGTAGCTCCATCATACTGTGCCTCACGATTGCTGCCTGACTGCTGAGTTCCCCCAGAAAAGGCCTGTGTTGACGAATCGCTTCGCAATATAGTCCTGTTGCTCCTAGCCTCCAACGACGAAGAAAAGCCCGTTGCGGCCACCGCGGCCAACCCCGAGGGTTGATGCTGGGGAGTATGAAGTCTGTATATGCCATCGTGAATGGGCAATAAAGCCTTCCAGCGCCTGTAAAAAAATACGGCAGTTCCAAACCCTAAGAGTGCGGCTACGACTGCGATAACTAAACCCGCAATTGCCCCCGCACTAAGACTGTCAGCACAATGTTTAGGGTGAGCCAGCCGCTGCATATCCCATGTTTGTATATCACATACTTTTGAGAGTGACTGGAGCTAATTCGATAAGTGAGAAGGAGAAGCATTCATGAACTTGAATCATACCTCACGGCGCTAGCCGAGCCTGGGTTCGATGACAGAGTGGAGGTACTGTAGCAAACACAAACTAGTCAAGATAGTAAACGAGTCATGGTGTTCATGGAAACGCACTTGGAAATAGTCCACAACTGTGCATAATCAATACTGAGAAGGGGTTGGCTACTTACGGCAGGGATGTTGGTAAGAACTATCTGGTGTGAGCCGGAGCCAAGGTTGTCGGCATGGTAAATCACAACCCCGTAATTAGTAGGGTACGCGTTCGTAGCATTATATGTGACAGCCTGGCCACCATCCAATTGAACCGAATATGGTCCATTGTTTGGCCCCGAAGTCCCAAAGAGGGTCACGGCCTCGCCTGATCAATCTGTCAGAGCAGCACGACGATATGCTGAACGAAAAGCGTACCCTGTATGGCACATAAGTCACGAACAATGCATTTGGAAGAGGATCTTACTGTGAATGTGAATGCAACAGTTGCACCGTACGTTCCTGTAACACTGAAACGAATAAGCTGAGCTTGGCGATGCTTCCCAGTTTCCATCACTTACTGGCCGCTACCATTGTTGAACAGGTTAAAATTGAAGGTGCCGAAGGTTGTACTCCAAGCAGATCCTTGGTAATTGAAGCGGGAGTCCGTATCTTGAATTACTTCAGGCACCAGCTGGTCGCCCGCATTCCCAACTTCTGATTGCCAGACAATCTATGCGACGTGAGGCCCTTAATGGTAGGAGGGGATGATGGACTGACCATATCGATGTCCACGTAAAGATTTCCGGTTGCAGTGTTTGTCAGCTTTAGAGTATGCGACTCTTGGCTGAGGGTTGATAGATTAAAGAGTGATTGCTGGAACAAGTTGTTCCCTGCGCCATTGTAACCCGAATAAGTCTCGCTGTCTACTTCAACGGTGTAACTGCCGTGGTTCCCCCGGTTGGCTCCGTAGATCCAGACAGCTGTCCCGTTGAAGTCGAGCGTCACAGAGCCATTTGTTACGTTGTTCGTTGTAAAAGTACCAAGATAATAGCTGTGAAGGAAGGTGAATGGGCGGGTACAGTAAGATATGTCTAAATCATACTTGGCGGCCAATTGATCATCCCAAGATGAACCCGGAAGCCACGTGGCGTCGTACGAGATCAATGGGGACTTGTCGTCGATCACCGTTGTGAGCAGGGGCATCTTAGCGAGGACGACAACGGATTTTGGTAAAGAACAGAGCAGAGAGCGCTGCAGGTTGCTCTTTGCACTGGTCTTTGGATGCCATAAGTTTGAATCTGATGGTGACCGAGATTATTAATAAGACGAGGTTCGGGTGAACGTGGGAAATTATACACATGTGATCGAGACGCGTTTGTTTACGCGTTGTTTTGACAATACACGAAAGTCGCCGACACAAGACCCTCCCTTCCTGTAATTACTACCACCCTCACCTTCCTCGATGATGCCCCCCGTCGAACTCATTCCTATACACGCTCGCGTTCGCGCGTTGCTCAGGTCCACTTGCAACGGTTCCTTCGCTATCGCCGGCAGGTCTACCGAACGCGACGTGATCACAGAATTCATCGCGTCAGCACGGGAGGACACCAGCCATTCCGACGATCAACTGAAGTCATCACTCTTCATCTCCGGAACACCTGGGACCGGAAAGACAGCCCTCGTCAACTCTGTCCTAGCTGGGCTAGAGTATTGCCAGAACCTCAAGGTCATCACGGTCAATTGCATGGCCTTGAACAACGTAGACGACCTCTGGGATTGTCTCCGTGAAAACATCGAGAACTCTACGCTAGTCAAAAGGACAAAGGGCCCAAAGGCAAAGGGAAAGCGACTACTTGATAGAATACTGGCCGCGCAGAAACAAAGATGGTACGACCTGTCTTGTTCTCATTCCACACCCATTAACGTACTTTTTCACAGTCTCATCGTTCTCGACGAACTCGATCACATTGCTAAATCACCCCACGACCTTACTTCCATCTTCTCATTTGCTCACAAACACTCCTCTTCTGTTCGCGTCATTGGCATAGCAAACACGCATACCCTCTCTGTCTCCTCAAGTCTGCCAAATGACGAAGCTGCAAACGTCTTGACACTCCACTTTGGCGCGTACACGGCTTCCCAGTTGCTCGAGGTATTGCAGGCGCGTCTATCGCCGCTGTCCGACTCCGAAACCTCGGAGCAGCTCAACAAATTCCTACCCACCGGTCCCCTCACCTTGCTATCCAAAAAAGTTGCCTCCCAGACCGGTGACGTGCGCACCCTCTTTGAGGTCCTCCGAGGTGCAATAGACCTTGCCGTATCATCCTCCACCCTCGCCGCCGAAAATCCTTTGCAGACTCCCGTGCCCTCTATCACCCCAAATCACATTCTAGCCGCGCTCAAGGCGTACCTACCTTCTCATTCGAAGCCTACGATGCCACATACTTCCACCCAGTCCTGCAACAGCGAAACTGCCGTCAAGGTTCGGAACCTTGGCTTGCAATCGAGATTGGTCCTTCTCGCGATCGTCCTTGCCTCAAAGAGGAAAGACGCCGCGCTTCCCCTTTCTTCCATTTCGAATGCCCTACCCAAGACCCCCACCAAACGCGCGGCTTCCAAACTTCGCCTTCTCGAGCTTCCTCAGCTCTATACGTATTATGTCACGATCCTCCAACGCTCCGAAAACGGGGTTTTCACGTCCGTCTCTCGCAGCGAATTCTCTGACCTAGTGAGCGTGCTGGAGACGTCTGGTATCGTCTCTTCCTCGATTCCTGGCTCGACAATCCTTTCTCCATCCAAGTCTGGTCGTCGCGGTGTCGGCCGAACAGCATCGTTCGGATCTCCGAGCAAGGGTGCCGCGTCGTGTCAGGAAATCCAGTTGGTCAACTCTCTTCGCGTCGAAGAGTTGTTGCGGGGCTTGGGCGTGGACGCAACATCACCCAATCTGGATCCACGAGAGGAAGAAGTACGCGCAATATGGATTCGGGAGAACAGGCGAACGATTAAAGACTTGACTCCGATACCTTCTTCCATACGAGACCCGCTAGATCTCCTTGATGATGCTTTCAAGAGCCGTCCTTGACCTTGACTTTTGACATCGCTATCATCGTTGCATCATATTCTCTTTTTGTTTTGTGCTCCCCGTTAGAACCTGTAGGAAACGTCTAGTTTATGCTTTAGATTTATACATTCACGGAGTCAGGACCTTTACGTATATCAATGTAATCACGATCGCATGCTTGCAACGACACCGAAGTTCAACGAGTCCGAGTCCACCAATCGTTCTGGTTCAGGTATGTCAAAAGATGTCGAAGCGCATCCACTCCACCCGGAGGTACCCGAGACTCCCATTCCGTATATGCAGATTGATGTTGTTCTACGCCTTGACTCTTTCCGTGCTTTTCCAGCGTGATTTCCAACGTGCGTATCTGGTCGTCGGGTCAACAAACCGGTCACGGTCGCAACAATATCGACCCACTGACCAATGTAGATACCTTCTTGCGGAAAGAAGCGTAGAGTGTACCCAGCACGGGCGATGCCTGGTACTCCGCCACCCGGCCCTCCTTGAGATCACCGACTAGAACACAAAATTCGAGAAGGACCTCCAACGTTCCGCGCAAAAGATCGCTAGAAGCCCTTTGAGTCGATCTCAGGAGGCAAGCGCTGAGTATATCGTCCAGAACGGACGAATGACAGTCTGCAAGAGCGAAGACGTCTCTGAAGCCGCCCGACACACCAGGAGTCTCCCGACAAGCAGCGATGCGTAACAGGAACGCGTCAAAATTGCCTCCGATGGCAGTGTCGTATATATAGGTGGAAAGCGTGCTGAGAAACGTGTGCGCCACAAACCGAAAGTGAAGCAGTAGCGCACGAGACGATGAGAATGTTGGGAATAGGAGAAGTGTAGTAGTACGAGTCAAGCGGAAAACGGAGCGAATCGCACACTCCACTACGCACGTCAGCCGGTCAACATAGGAAATACCAGTCAACTCACCTCGCGTCAGGCGGAGCAAAAACGCAAAGATCCTTTGATACTTTGATAAGACTGCCGTCGGAATCAGCGTTTTCAACGGCTGAGGAACCTTGTAATCGAGATATAAGAAATCTAACGCTCTGCTGTGTGTGAGCAGGTGTAACACGTCAGATCAGTAGTTGGGCGTACTCGATTGCTGCAAGTGTCCATGTGAGGTGTGTGTCAGATCGAATAGATTACCCACTTACAGAAAGGATCAAGCGATCGTTCGCGTCCCCTACCACTGAGCTCACGTATAGCAAAACCCAGGCGGGTTTCGGCTTCGGCCATTACACGATGTGCACCGTCCAAATCAGTAGTAGTGCTGTCCCCGCTTAGTGGATGATTCTGCTGAGAGTCGACTATGACGGTCCGCAGGAGGAAACTGAGCTCAGAACCACCTGGCGGCCAGGAATCTCTGGTAACAAGGAGAGGCGCTAACCCTACGGGCCAACGGCCGTTGTGAGATTGGTCAGGGAGTGTTGTGCCCTTCGACTTGTATCGCAGGAGATTGTGCAATTGCACACTGTGGCTTGTTCTATCTTCCGCGTCGGAAAAAAGAGCGTTACAGAGTCGCGACTTGAATGAATGCGATGTGAGCAGCATATGCGAGCGGAGTAACTCGAGGTGGGCATCGATGCAGAGGAAGGAAGACTTGTCGAGAAACACTGCCAAGAGTGCACGAGAAAGCGATGCGGCATGATCCTGGAGAGGTGTAAACATAACTTCACATAAGAGAGAAGGGCTTGGGGTGATATTCGGCAATAGATTCGGGAAGTTTGCTATGAGTTCGTCGAGGACAACCTGAGAGTCGGGTTCCAAGGGAGAGAAGGATCCTGGGTCCAGATCGAAAATTTTGAAACCCGCGAGCGGATCTCCATTGCCTGATGACTGTTCTGTTTGTGAATCATCTAAGCGAGACTGGGTTGATTTCGGAGAGGCAGCTGTAGGACTGTCCCTGACCCCAGCGCCCCTCCACATTCTCTCGATACTCTCTTCAGTCCAAATCCACGAGATTTTGTTTGAAGGCAACTCGGTAAAGAAAATCGGGTGCTCTGACTTGGCCGCCTCAAGTAGCTTCAAAGACTTGTGAGCAGCCGGGAGGATGCTAGCCAATTTGTCTGGAATAAATTTCGGATATGGACCATCTGCATCTATGCCACCGTCCTCAACATGCCAGGGAGACTCTATCTCGTCGCCTTCACATTGAAATGTAAAGTCCATTTGTTGGTTTTTCTCTGCGGTAAAGGAGTACGCCTTGCTAGCTTCACCATAAGCCAACAGTGCGCAAAGCTCACGAATATATGGCTCGGATGAGACCGTCAGGATGTATGCCATGATAGCCGTGATGGCTGAGGGAGAGTGGCGCTCTATGTGTGTTTCGAAGGCTTCGTAGACAAGAGACAACAAGTCAACAGGACGGCTCGGAATCTCTGGATATCTCCCGGGCTTAGCGTCCATGCTCTAGTTTAGTAATTAGGACAGTGGTGTCAATTAGATGATCGAGTTAACCATCACATACCCTGGAACACATTGATGCGAGGGAAATTACGACCTGCTCCAGCTCAGCGTAGTAAAACCACGCTGAAGCGAGGGAATGAACACCGGAATTCGATCCAGCGGTGTGGGACAGTGGTCCGCATGACAACCGGTTTCGAATAAACATCAGGGCAGACGAGAGACTGTGGGCGAAGGCATGCACAGTAGTATTGGTACGCCCTCGTCTAAGTTTTTCAAACTTCATGTTTTCACGTCATAGAGAGCAAAGATAACGACCCTACCTTGCACGAAGATCCTGAGTCAGTTGATCTAACCGACGCACGAGAGCGCCCAAGTGAAGGAAACGTTGCAAGATACTTCGAGGGTATATTACTACAGGATTCGAAAAGCAGAAATAATCACGAACCTTTGTGACACCCCGCTGAGCTTGGCATCGACTTGGATAACCAACTCGGACCCGTCCGGGGACACCGCTTGGATGAACGATTGTGAGCTTACGTCCCACACGTGTAATGGCGACGAGGTTCCAAGCACGACCAAATGTAACGAACTGAACAAATCGCTTTCCACAATTTGGACCACCTTGCCAGGTTTTGCGTGCATGTTACGCTGTGCCCTAAATCACCATCATCGGCGCGGACTCTTTGATCATCTTGCTACCAAACATATATCCAATCACAAAGGACTGACCAATTCTGCAAGGAACCAAAGAGACTGGGTTGTTGTTCGGTCAAAAACGGAGAATTTCGATGTTTCAAAGGGGCATTCGGATCCCAAGACATGGAACGGTCCTGTTATGTCCACTGACTCAGAATTACCGTATCCACGAGTGAAGCCACACTCACGATGTCCTGAGTATGAACGAGTGACACCTCTTTCCATAGTAGGGGAGACTTGGAATCCTGTGTCGAGACATCTGAAGGTATTATAGTGCGAGACGGGACGGGGGATGAAGGTAAGACAAGTGAGTCGTGCAATGGCGTTCTAGATTGAGCGGGTACGAGCAAGGTTTGCACAATTGGATCTTGAGGTTTGTCGTCCAACCGTGGTATTGAGAAACATGATGAAATGGGCTCCAAGGCGGGAAGGGTGAACCCTTCGTGTTCTTGGAGCCATTCAACCGTCTGATGTTCCATACGGCCGTGTTTAGATCTACCGGTGATGCTGTAGCGGATCTGGATTTGTTCAAGTTTACCACACGCACTCGACGCGTCACTAGTAGAAGAGCGCAACCGCGCCCGCTTTCATTTCAGTAAATTCGTGGTCATGCTAAGTCACAGACATCTCTACGAAATGAAGAATTCTGTGACAAATATAATTCAAAAGGCCGGACGTTCCCTTTGGTTCTTCTTCAATGGCTTGACTTCCCGGCCGTTCACAAGCCAGAATCTCGATCTCCGCCTTCCTCCTAGTGTGCAAGATACGTGTGAGTTCCTTCCTGTATGAGAAATTTTCAGAGAACGTTGCATAAATAGTCTCAAACTTCATGCCTCCATTCCGTGGGTAAACTACCACCATGACGTCGTAGCATTGACATGGCCTGCGGACAGCTCGACCCGGTCAGTACTAACGACTGTCAACGAAGAGCTATAGGACTCCCCTTCTTTTCATCATGCTTCGTGATAGGAATCAGTGCGTCCAGCTGAATATCTAGTCTGCGACGAAAGTTTGAGAAAGGAGTTGATCGATCAACCAATCCAATACCCTGTGAGATCCGATGCTCTGACCCCAAGCCATTGGATGCGATGTGCAGCGAGTTTTTCGTTCTCGTGTCTCAGGTTTTGGCTCCCGTATCTGTAAACTGAAAGTATGTCTAGGCCATAGGCATCTCCGTCAACCAACCCCATTATTGGTACGCTAAAAGACTTGTCAGGTATACACAGAAAGCTCCGGACTACTTACGCGTCCGGAAGGTTGTCCGATAAAGTTTTCACGAGTTGCCGAGTGGCGACATCAGGATACCCTTTGCCCTGAAAGGTGACTCGTCAATGGTGTCCCGCAGAGAGAGGTATGATGCTCCACAGTGACGATCAGCCCACAACCAGGGAGCCCCGGATATCTGGTAAACTGTTGCTGGCACAAAGTATGGAAGACGGCCTGTAAGCGCAGGATAAATGCACGCCGAGAGGTCAATAAAAATCGAGCTCGATGGAAGGTAAGTCACCTCCTTCTCGATTACAAGAACCCAACTGAGATTGGACGTAACTTCGAATCGCTCAATGTCTTCTCCAGCTGGAATCAGCGTACCCTAATCCCAGTGACGGACACAGTCGAACGGACAGGGATGAGGTTGCACATACCTCGGTATCATTTACTCGCAAAACTTGGCCATCCAGTAGGTGTATTATGAGGCCACCACCGCAGACGAGGCCCTTCGAGCTAGCACGCTATGACATACATAGAGTTAGCCACAACATGCGGTCCCTAGCTTCAGAGTAATCACTATGTTCAAGTCCGCTCTATCGAGCTTCAAGGTCGCCGCGAGGTCGTCCACGAGCTGCCATAGCTGTATGTCATGGGATTCACAAAAGAGCTCATGTTTACCTTGTCCACTGTCTTCTGTGACTTAAATAGCGTGACGTCTTTGTAGAACAAATCACTATAACCTGTCAGTTCAACACCCAGGCTATGGGAAGAATGTTCCCAACCGTTTGGTTAGCGAAAAGTCCTGGCTGAGGGCCTCGTGCACGAAATTTATCACTTGCAAAAGTTGGGCTGGTGTGCAGCTAATACGTCAGATATGTTACATGGGCCAGATCATCCCTCGCCTACCAATCGACCTTGAACTTGGGGCCTTACTAGTACGTTGAGTAGGAAAGTGGAGAACTCGAGAAGCGCATCTATACAGGGCGGGTTTACCAACGCAGGGAATAGAAAGAAACAATTACAGGCAATGATTTACCCTCCAGATTTGTCTTTCCGTCTGTCTGCGATATGAATCTCGACTTTGCCTGCTAGTGATTGTGTTTGGGTGATAGATTCTGGGTCCCGTCCGGATTTTTCAGGAGGCGACACGATCTGCTCTAGAACCTTGAGCATAAGACGTTCGATCTGTGTTATTGTTTCGCTTATCCGACCAGTGTATATGCGCCCTGCGGAAATGAAACGAAGCCGCATACATTGTGGTGTCAAGGTCATCAAGCTCTTCTTGATCGCTCTCAGTCCAAGCCGACTCTTCACTGGTTGGCTGTGATTCTGGACTCTGCTGTCTCTCCGTCGCGCCTTCTGTTGACTGCGCCATGTTGCAGATGGTAGTATGAGACGGGATGCGATTGAAGTGGTATGGCGGAGACTAGTCCGAACTAAGTGACACGCATTAAAATACTCAAATACTCAAAATATCGTTCTATTTCGTACCACGTGCATAAGAATACATGAGCCATCATCCACAATGTGTCAGCCCCACATTGGTACATCTACGCCGAACCAGAGGGGGAGATTGTTCCAAAAATCTTCTTTTGCTGCAAGAACTACGGAGGAGAACTCTGCACGGCATATTTCGCAAGTTCGCATGGTGGAAGGTCCGTCATCAGGGAAGCTCTCTCTCGTTTGCATCGCATCGGCGGACGACATCGCATACAAAGGGTCGGAGGTGCGGTGACTGATAATTCCGTTGATGTCTCGAAGAAGCTCGAAGGTGATGGCCTCGAACGCGATCTGACATGCACGTTTCACTAAAGGATTCGGATCGTTGCGGCGAAGACACCAGATCGCGGGAGATCTTCCTTCGAGTTCGTTCACGATGAAAGTCGAAAAGTAGCGGGCGGCATGTTCGCGTCCACGGAGAACACAGAGGAGATCGCTTTCGTCAAGACGGACGTAGTCGCCAAGTTGGACGTCGAAGACACCTGTCGCGGCCTCGCTAGGGGCATAACGAGAAAGATCATACATAGCCGAGGGTAAGAGGAGCGGGGCATCGATGTCTCTGGCGAGCTTGATGACCTCTCTGCGGGATAAAATGGTGGTGAGTCAGTGAATGCGACGACAAAGGATTACGGACACTGGATGGGGCAGCCTGGGACGTGGGGCATATGCACCGTCGGGGGTGATCAGGTTACATTCGCGGGCCTCCCACTGGACGAGAGACTGAGGCCACGATGCAGAGAGGGCAGAGAGAATGTCGTTGCGGATGCGGTGGACCTTGTAATTGGTGAGGACGCGGAGGAGACTGGCGACTGTGGGGAAGCCGGGCTGATCGTAGGAGATAAAGGAGCTATAAAAGGTCAAGGTATGAGGGGGAGATGAGCAGACAAGAATGACACGGACATGCCGTCATAGAGGGCCTGGAGAAAGTGGGCGATACAGCGGGAAGACTCGGGCAGACGGAGGACAGGACGACCGTCTATGGCTGTGTCGGTATCGGTGTTGGACGAGTCGAGGAGATCTTGGAGTACGGTAGAGTGTCGTATGAGAAGACCGCGATGTACTACGAAGTAATCAGAACCAGCGAGAACGACGACGTTACCGTCCGCAAAGGATAGATCGGCGTGTTTGACGAGGGTCATCGTCAACCGCGCGTGGGAATATAATTGACCCCTTCAAATTGCCCTTCAACTCACTTCTTTTTTCTCTCCCATTCATCGTTACACATGTCTGACTCTCCCTCTGTCGCTCTTCGTCTCATCCCAGGCGCACCACCCCCTGCAGCTCTCACAAAATCACAAAAGAAAAAGCGCAGGATAGGCACCAAGAGTAAAACACCAGGCTCACCCGCAGAAGGTTCCGTCACCCTCCCCGACGTTCCCGACGTTCCTCTCGTCGACAGGGCTCCCAATGAGTCCGATCACAAGGAGGACAACGTCGCTCCTGCAGCTTCCGAAGCCCCCACACAAGATGACCTCAACCCCAAATCTAGCCCTGTCGTCGAGTTGATGCAAAAGCGTATGCGTGCTCTGAACAAGAAAATCGTATGATTCTTTCGTTCCTCCCCTTCATCAGCACCTCACCCAGCTGACCCGAACGACCCCGCAATAGTCCCGCATCGCTAGCTACGCGACAACCGACTATGAAAAACTCAATGACGACCAAAAGCGCTCTCTCAAAACTCTTCCCTCCCTCGAGGCTGTCTACAAAGAACTCGAGGAAGTCAAGAAATCAATAGAGGTATGTATCCTTGTCGATGCCGATCACCACCACCATGTACACGCTATACCCTTTTAGGTACACGAGGTCGATGTGTCTCGTGATCAAGCATTAAAGCGTGCCGAAATGGAACACACAGAGTCTCTCAAAATCCAACAGGCCGTTTCCTCCGCGAAGGCAAGGCTACTCTCAACTCTCAACTCTCCATTGTCTTACAGTTCTTGCAGGAATCCTGCGCTTCGAGGGTTTCTTCAATACTGACACTCCTTCGTTTGCACTCCGTGCTCGCAAACGGTGATCTTCCTCCAGTGGTGCTCGACTTCGATGAAATCGAAGGCTCAACTATCTTCAAAGTACAAGATGTACTCCTGGGAGAAGAAAACGACATTAAAACTACCTTTATTTCTGGTTTCTTGTCCGGAGAGGGCGAGTTTAATGGCGTTGCATGTAAGTTGATGATTTTCAAGGTCACGGGACCAGTTAACCCTCGCTCCAGTTACCCGATTGTTAAGTATCGCACAGTCCTTCGTCAATCCACCGCGCGAGCCCACTCCTCTGCCAGCTGAGCCAGAGCAAGTGGAACCTGAGGTTGAACCTGAACCTGCACCTGTGGATGAGCCAGTGGCAGGCATTCCCGATTCTTTGAATGCCTCTAGCAGTAGCTTCCGTTTCATGCAAGCGAGCGAGTTGGAGACAGCATCATTCGAAAACAGCGCCGAATGGATAGACAAGTCTGATGTAGAACCCAGCGATGGTTCCCCTGAACAACCCCAGGTCGCTGAAATTGCCTCCGTCGAAACCGCAGAAGTCAGCATCTCATTCTTATTCCTAATTCATATGACTAACAACCAGTTCGTAGGCAATTTCAACTCAACCAATTGATTGGGCGGCAGATGAAGAGGCTGGCCTTCCCTCAATTGCAAACCTCCAAGCTAGTTTTGCATCATCTGAATCGGCGACACCTGTCATGCAGGCGATCGAAGTGAATTTACCTCCTTCAGCCCCGCTCTCGAATGGTGACCCAGCACCACACACGCAAGAGGACGGCTTCACGCATCCATCCCGTGGAGGTGGAGGTCGTGGACGTGGCAGAGGTCATCGCGGTGAACGCGGGAATATGCGTGGTGGTTTCCGTGGTTTCCATCGAGGAGGGGAGCGGGGTGGGTACCGGGGTGGTAATCGGGATGGTAATCGGGATGGTGACCGTGGTAAATATCTTCAATATATATATTTCCTTTCCAACATTCAGCATTAATAACCCCATCCCAGGTCATCGCAGCAACCGCACAGATGGTGATTGGCGAAACCCTGACGGCGAAAATCGCGGCAGGGGTCGCGGCCGCGGCCGAGGCCGAGGTGGAGGTGGAGACCGGGGAGGTACGTGCCACAACCAAAGATATATGCTTCACTACAGCGATGTGATACACAGGCTCGGGTCAACGAGAACCTCGTGGTGCGGCTCCTCCTTCGTAGCTGAGGTTTGTCCACTGTCTTCATTTTGCAACAAGGTGAAGGCTGGTCGGATGAAATGAGATTCCCAAGTAATACTGTTTGCTGAACCTATGTGACTACTTACTCCTTGTGACAGAAGATGACGTGAAGGGATGTAATCTTGAGAAAATTTGAGCTTAGCTGAGCATACTGATTCTACTATACCCCTCGAATTGGATAACTGACGGTGTTATACTTCCTTGGATCTTTACTTGATGCCTGAAAGACGTGATTTGAATAATGTCGGATCCGTATCTTGCATTTCGAAGCCCAACATTTCCTGCTTACCGCCGTCATTGATGAGTGAGTACGACGCGACTTGGCTTCTGAAATATTTCAGGACGATTATTACTTATGCCATCGAGTCTGAGCCCCATATTACGTCGAAGAGCGATGCGGCCCATCACAATATCAGAGATGGCTATCAGTACTTGGGAACTTTCCAGATAAACAATATGGCAGACGGGAAGGCGACAACGTATAGACGTTGTCGTTCATTCGCATTGCACCGCTCACTCTCGAACTGCAGCTGGAGGAATGAGTTTCCTAGTCAGTTCCTCGGCTCATGAGGTATTCCCATTTGACCAACTGATCCTCCTTTTTTATCCAGGGACAAACCCTGTACCTCTTGTGCTTCCAAACACGCGTCGAACCTGCGGATTAGTACCCGATGGCGGCAATTTCAGGTCCGGCCACTCGGTATTTTGAAGGCAGTCCGATTTGAAGGCACGAACAAATCACCCGCCACCACAGCACCGCAGTCGTGCGCAGCGTGCATAATTCGTCCGAGATGTATGACGGACGCACAAATCCATCCATTGATTGGACAAAATGGTGTTATGACACGTCACACACGTGTACACATGCCCCCTAAACCACTACTGACCGTCGTCGGATCCAGACGTCTGTCCATTCGTAGACGCTCAGATTATATATATATTCCCTTATTTCGCCAACTCCATTACCTCTCTTCCATCTTCCATCTACCCTCAGTCATGTCTCAAAGTATGCAGTCCGTCGAATCTCAGACCATTCTTGGCTGAATCACCTATCATGGTGTAGCTTTCATAGTCACGTTCGACAATAAGACGTCGTACGAAAAGTATAAACAGGACGTTATCGCGAAGGGAGGTTCCATCAAGAACGATCTTGGATCTACCCTCCTCGTACGTCACCTTCGTTCCTTTCGTTTCGGCAGGATCCCAAGGATGGTTTCCAGGGCTTCACCGTTGTCATCCCCCCTGCCCTTGTTCAGACGATATTCTCGGGAAACTTGAAGGACAGCGGCATCAGTTCCTTTGGTACGGGCACCTAGACCCAATACACTTGCCCAGTCGAGCTGATCTCACTTTCCTCAGAGCCTGACTCTGAAGTCAAGATATAGGACGAGGAGCGGGCGCCTCTTGTATGCTCATAGACATTACGCTGTCATAGTAGAACAATTACAATGTACGATACATCTTGCGGGCTGCAGATGGGCATGGTCAGGGCATCAGTGTGCAATCTCACCATCCCATCTCACCGATCGGTACGGTACGGACAAACGGAGTCCACGTGAGATGGCTTATTAAACGGCGGAATGGGCTCAGGTCACTATGAGAATCTCTCCCCGGCCATCCTTTAACACAACCAACTCGCATTCGATTTTCTCCCCGGTGTCCATGCAAACTACCTCGGTTGGATCAATAGGCGAAGTCCGTATCTGTCGACGTTCAAAGAAGGAGCGTCCAAGAACAACGTCGAAGTGAGGTTCCTCGGAGAGGTAGACAGATATAGATACGCTCTTGGGCTTGGGTGGCGGTTCTGAATTGCTAATCGAAAATATCCCAGCTTTGGGTCCCGAAGCGACCGCTGGCAACAACGTTATGGGCCACTTTCCGACATTGACCAATCCGCCATAGCCATAATGTCCTGGGGCAGCATCGGCAGGTACAAATCCGTGTTTCGAGGCGAACTTTCTCGAAATGTATACGTGGCGATAACCACTCTTGAGAAGCATCCGTACTTTGGGAAATACATACGAGTCAACCTAGCTGGGACGGTAGGATGGGCAAGAAATGAAGCCTACCGTTTTCGACGGGGCCAATGGAACCCATGACGGTCCTCACACCGTTTTCGTTGTGGAACTTCTGAAACTCCGTCCTGTGTTTTACAACGCTTGAGCTTGATCCCTCAGCAACCGCATTATGTGCGGGACGCTTCTCTCTGAGGTTTCCTCGTAGACGGGATCGGGGCGATTCAGACTGAGAAACGTAAAACAGGTAAAACGAAGGGTTTCGGTACGCTGGTGGCTCAGGAAGTTGACCGGCAGGATCTCGGACGTGTAAAGTGGGCGATGCGTCTGGCGCAGTTTGGGTCGAACTCGAAGAGGAAGGAATTTGATGGCGGAAAACAAAGATCGTGTAGTCGCGATCTAGGACTTGGTCAGCGCGAACCTCCATGAGAGGTCGATACAAGCATTACCATCGTCTAGATTCCAGATAGTGTTGTTCCAGAGGTATTTAATCCATCCGGATTGAACACGTTGTCCTTGAAACTCTGTATGGCATTTCCGAGTCAATTCATCACAAAGCTGCCGCAATGACTCGTCCTTCACTACATCCTATGGCATGAGAATTTGGTGTTAGTGAGAAGGACACCACCTACGGACAAGAATGCATTATGGCATAAGACGACACTGGTGTATGTACATTGAGAATGGAAGGAGATGCGGTACCAGACATGGTAGACGGTAGACGGATGAGCAAGGCTAGGTTACCTGATTCCCACGGCTACACTCTTTTGCAATAGGATTACCGCTTAATTACATACTTACTTGTCTAGTCTATGAGGTTAAACACTACCAACAACTTAACAACGGCCTCGTTTGTACCATTTCAAGGCGCTGCGAAAGGTGTTAATTCTATCTAATATATTAGCAGTAGAGCACTGACCTCAACAACAACTGTGCGTTTGCGCTGCTCCGCCTCGTCCGTGGCTATCCACTCCAGAGTGTTATCCAGCCGTCTCGAACGCTCTGCGTAACCATCCCGTCCTACGTGATGTGACCTCGGAGGCTCAACATGCGACATGGATTTCGACATGGCTGTCAGGTCCTCCTCTGTCATGGAACAATCAAGCGATTGGCCGCCTGGCAAGGACGTCACCTCACTGGGACTAGCAGGAGGTGAAAACTCTGTCGATACAGACGAGTCTTGATCCACTGCGCCTCCATCTCCCATCCGTAAGAGAAGTGGAGCGCTTTCGCGCGTCATGGAGGCCTCTCCCACATCAACTTCCTCGTCTTCTTCCTCGATCAAGGGTTCGTCAACACCGAGCCTCTGTAAACTAGCTTCAACTGCATCCAACCTCTCGAGGTGCTCAAGCACGGTCACCCCTGTTGTACCAGGATGGACTTTCTGGAATTTCGCAGAGAATGGGAACGGTCGGTTCGCCTCAGACGAACGCCGGCGCATAGGAGGTGGAAATTCGCTGGAATGACTTAGACTGCGGCTACGACGAGGGAGAGGCACGGTGCTGATTGACGGTTGAGGAGAATAATTGACGGGTCCGGCGCTTCCAGGCTGTGTCACCTCTTCTGTGATTTGAGTCTCGTCGTCCCAGACAAGTGCCCTCGTCCGCCGAGTTAACTCCAAAGGACCTAGATGCCAATCAGTAAATATGCTACCGCATAATAAGGTATTCAACCTTCGTCCTAGCGAGTTCTTATTCAATGAATATCCCGAAAGCAATGCAACTGGGACTCACTGCGTGTTTCAAAGACTCTACAATATTGTAAGCTTGTCCTTTGATGACAGCTAGTTGTCTCTGGTCATACAATAGTCAAATGACCATGATAGGCTCGCATCGCTGACCAAGTACTCACCCTGAACATCTTCGGATGAAAATCTGGATCTACGGCGAATATCTTCCGAAGTTGGAACGTCGTTTCTTCCCACCATGTTTTGCTAGTTAGGAGTGGCAAAAAGTGTTGCCGCGTCTTTTCGCTGAATGGTCGACCAATCAGGCTCACGGGAAGGTACAGCCACCCGTAAGTGTACGAACGCCATCCCCGTGGGTGTTCATGAGGGAAGGAGAGTGAATTGTCAATGGCAGCGATGTGAACATGTGGACGGTGAGTATAGTCGTTCGTGAGCGAGGATGAAGTTTGAGAGGGTGGGATAGCGTGTGCAAAAGTCACCGTGGACTGCGAGGGTACCGAGGTGTCCGAGTGTCGAAGCTCGTTCGTAAGTGACATTTGG
>JBBPPG010000695.1:0-17493 GCA_038091855.1 Leccinellum luteum
TATCTGCAAAGCAATACAAGAATGGATTGTTTTCTTTTATTTCAAAAAAACTTGGAAGTGAATAAATAAAGTATCAATTGCATTTAGAAGAATTTGCTTCCATGTGCCCAGATTGGTCTAGCATGAGTTTCAATTTCAATTGAATGAGATATAAAACTCATGAGGAATTCACAATACTGTTGGGCTTCAAAATGGATGATTGCTTAGTATCAAGATTGGACTGAAGAAAAGCATGTCATAATCAAAAGACAATGAATTGATTTACATACTGTATAATTGTGAATAGTCTGGTAACCATAAATTAAATTGAAATATATCATACAAACCAGAAAATATGAAAATAAACTCACTGTCTATGAACAATAATAAAACTATAGTCAAAATTGAATTTGTACATTGAGCACTTACAGACTAAAATTGATGTAAAATAATGACATTTGATTACTGATCTAATATCAAAATATGACACATAGGGAGAACTTACATCCTACAAATAATCACACAATATTTGAAGCCCAACATGAGATAAGTATAACTTGTATACTGCCAAAAATAAAAGACAACAACATACAGCCTTGAAATTCACAAGTAGTTAGTAAATATAACACATAAAATGAAAACAAACAATATAATGCCTACTATCTATGAGGAATAATAAATCTATGATTAGTATAACAAAGCTTCAACACATTCCATTGTATACCTTCTATGAGTATCAGAAGTGAACAGTTAAAATATTATCATCAATGCTATAATGAAATAAAACTCACAGTCTGCAATAAATAGAAGGAAATGAATGAAATGTTATAAAGTGCCATTAACTTGCACAATAATGATATAAAGCTCACCAGCTAAATAAATGAATGAGGAGTTGAAAATGAGGATCAATAATGATAATGAATCCAAACAGAATATGATACAACATACATCCTAAAAATGTATACATTGAATATTTGTATGAAAATATGACACATGATATATAACCAACCAACTGTTATGTCAAAATAATACAAAATGATGATATAATTATTGTTACTAGTGTGAAAATTATTGCACAATAGAAAACTCACAAACTAATAATAATAGAGGAGAATAGAAAATAAATGAACATGGCAACATCAGCATCACCACTCTCTGGCACATTTCACAATGCACAACTCACTCTCTGTCATTTGCAGAGCAGAATGGAGAATGAATAGACATGGCAACATCACCACTCTCTGGCACATTCCACAATGCATAACTTACTGTCTGTCATTTGCAGAACAGAATGGAGAATGAATAGACATGGCAACATGAGTATCACCACTCTCTGGCATACTCCACAATGCACAACTCACATACTGCCATTTGCAGAGCAGAATGGAGAATGAATGGACATGACAACATGAGCATCACCACTCTCTGGCACATTTCACAATGCACAACTCACTCTCTGTCATTTGCAGAGCAGAATAGAGAATGAATGGACATGGCAACATGAGCATCACCACTCTCTGGCACATTCCACAATGCACAACTCACCCTCTGTCATTTGCAGAGCAGAATGGAGAATGAATGGACATGGCAACATGAGCATCACCACTCTCTGGCACATTCCATAATGCACAACTCACAAACTGTCATTTGTAGAGCAGAATGGAGAATGAATAGACATGGCAACATCAGCATCACCACTCTCTGGCACATTTCACAATGCACAACTCACATACTGTCATTTGCAGAGCAGAATGGAGAATGAATGCACATGGCAAGATGAGTATTACCACTCTCTGGCACATTCCACAATGCACAACTCACATCCTGTCATTTGCAGAGCAGAATGGAGAATGAATGGACATGGCAACATGAGCATCACCACTCTCTGGCACATTTCACAATGCACAACTCACTCTCTGTCATTTGCAGAGCAGAATGGAGAATGGATGGACATGGCAACATGAGTATCACCACTCTCTGGCATATTCCACAATACTCAACTCACATACTGTCATTTGCAGAGCAGAATGGAGAATGAATGGACATGGCAACATGAGCATCACCACTCTCTGGCACATTCCACAATGCACAACTCACTTCCTGTCATTTGCAGAGCAGAATGGAGAATGAATGGACATGGAAACATGAGCATCACCACTCTCTGGCACATTCCACAATGCACAACTCACCGCCTGTCATTGCAGAGCAGAATGGAGAATGAATGGACATGGCAACATGAGCATCACCATGCTCTAGCACATTCCACAATGCACAACTCACTCTCTGTCATTTGGAGAGCAGAATGGAGAATGAATGGACATGGCAACATGAGCATCACCACTCTCTGGCATATTCCACAATGCACAACTCACATCCTGTCATTTGCAAAGCAGAATGGAGAATGAATGGACATGGTAACATGAGCATCACCACTCTCTGGCACATTCCACAATGCACAACTCACTTTCTGTCATTTGCAGAGCAGAATGGAGAATGAATGGACATGGCAACATGAGCATCACCACTCTCTGGCACATTTCACAATGCTCAACTCACTTCCTGTCATTTGCAGAGCAGAATGGAGAATGAATGGACATGGCAACATGAGCATCACCACTCTCTGGCACATTCCGCAATGCACAACTCACATACTGTCATTTGCAGAGCAGAATGGAGAATGAATGGACATGGCAACATGAGCATCACCACTCTCTGGCACATTCCACAATGCACAACTCACTTTCTATCATTTGCAGAGTTGAATGGAGAATGAATGGACATGGCAACATGAGCATCACCACTCTCTGGCACATTCCACAATGCACAACTCACTCCCTGTCATTTGCAGAGCAGAATGGAGAATGAATGGACATGGCAACACAAGCATCACCACTCTCTGGCACATTCCACAATGCAAAACTCACATCCTGTCATTTGCAGAGCAGAATGGAGAATGAATGGACATGGCAACATGAGCATCACCACTCTCTGGCATATTCCACAATGCATAACTCACATCCTGTCATTTGCAGAGCAGAATGGAGAGACATGGCAACATCAGCATCACCACTCTCTGGTACATTCCACAATGCATAACTCACATACTATCATTTGCAGAGCAGCATGAAATCAATTTTCACACATTTGCTGCAATTACAACTCACTGTCTGTAATTCCCTCAGTGTCATCAGAACAATTTCCATATATTCAATTTTTATGTATCAGTTAATTATAGAGAAATATCTCACCCAAAAGTGTGGGAACCACCTTGCCAGTTGTCTGACAGTGATTGTGTCTGTGCTGTGTATGGGAAGTGCAGACTGATATAGCTTGTCTATGTCAAATATCACACTTTTTGCATTGTAACATTAGCCTTCAAACAATATTCAACTTTCAGTACTTACTTTTGAACTGCATATTTAACACACAGTGCTATGTTTGTTTCTTGGGCAGTCACAAACAACATTTGCAAAGCCTCCTCATTTAAAGCTCCTGCTGTAGTTGCTAGCAGCATGTCACATTTATCTTCCTCACTTGATTTGTGCATCCCTTAAATGCATGTAATCTCCATGAGGTAAATCATTTTATCAAAGAACAGAATCATACCTTCAATCCGAACATTATATTTTGGTGGATGGTTCAGTTCACAGAGGCGATCCCATACATTAGCATTGCTGAAAATTCCATCCATGAGCTCATGTGCTTCTGCTATCCTTTCCTCTATTGGCTGTTTTCGAGCATCACCAGATAGTTTCCCCATGGCTATAGCCAGTAATGCATCAAACTTAGTGAACAACACAATGACAGGCACTAGAGGTGTTATGAGCTGGAAAAAACATTGCTCCAAATGAACTAACCATTTTTCGTATCACATTCATTAAAAAACATTTCCTCAGAGCGTTGGATTGCCCGATCCAATTTATCCATTGGGATACAATACCTATACAGAGTAACAACAAGTCAATTACTACTTCTTGCACTGTTCAGGCTGTTACCAGATTGCATGAATCCGTTTCTTGAGTGATGTCGTAGTTGCTCGATCAGCAATGAAATCCTTCAGTTGTTGGAATTCATTTGCGGAACCCGCCTCGAAGCCTCGCGAGTCATGGAAGACAAATTTGTTGTTGCTGCGGAAAATCAATTCATTATCAATGTCGTGCTCCCCGCGCTAACGTGCATTTGTCAAGATGCGTGTCAAATACGAGTCCAGTATGTAGTGTTTCTCACCCCCCTGGATCCCTCGACCTGGGTCAAATCGATCTAGTAATCGCACGGTAAGTTGGTGAGCCAGTCACTGGCATCCAGTGGATCATACCATGGATCAAATCAGGCACGCACCTTTTTTCCTTCTCCATCGTAGACCTCCGGGTTTTCCGTCGTGTTACAGATCGCGCGGAGAATAGTGGTCTTGCCAGCGTTTGCGCGCCCAATGATAAGGATTCTGAAACGGCCAAATTTCTCTTGGATGTTTTCAAAACCACCAGTCTGATCGTTTGTCTGCATATCTGGATTCTGAGCTTGAGCGTATTGTCGAATAAACTATGGAACGTAGAGTTGAAATAGTAGTCACGATGAAGGCGAGGGAGGAAGTGGAAGAACCGTACGTCGATCGATCCCCATCTACTTCCGACGTCCGTTTCCGGTGGCAGTGGTCGGGTCCGGTGACCGACCGTGTTGTGTTGCGACACTTACATAAGGGTCTGCCTACGGGAGACTATTGCTTCCATATCCTCGCACATTCGGACCACCACACAACATGTCGCTTACGCACATCAATTCAGTATCCCAACTCAATCCCTTGTTGTCGGATTCAAATAAGTTGACAGTGAGCAAGATTTCGTCTTCGCGCGAGACTTGGGTTACGCAACGCAGCGAAACACTAGGTCATCGACTTCCATGCGACCTGGTGATTCTCCTACCTCAGGCAGTCTATGGGTTCTAAATATTTATGCTAGGTGTGGTCCTTGTCATGCCATTGCACCAACGTTTGAGGCCATGGCAAAGGAGTATCCCAACGTAAACTTTGTCAAGTGTGACGTCGATGCCGCGAAAGACGTCGCATCCACATACAAAGTCACAGCCATGTGGGTAGTTCCTATTTCCCGACTTCGACCTGACCTTGAGTGTGGTTCCTAGGCCGACTTTCGTTTTCCTGCGGGGTTCCCAACAGATCCACACGATTCGCGGCGCTGACCGGACGTACGTGTAGACTCTTTCTCCCGCTTCAGGCACTGCAAGTGTGGTTCACAGGGGATTGCAGAACGCGGTGAAAAAGTTTGCGGGTTCCTCGTCTGCATCGTCAACTAGTGCCTTTTCAGGCAGGGGTCAGACTCTTGGAGGATCACCGGCGCCACCCCCGGGGACGTACGACTTCACGACGAGCGTGGTATCGACTTGGTCAAACATGGATCCAGCTCTCAAGGTTCTTCTGGGTCTAGTGGGTGCATATGTATTCTTCTGGTTGATGTGACATTCCAAGCCATATCGTGTATGGCGGTTGTTTCATTTTATTCACCCCTCGCCCGTACGCCTCTTACTTATGTATATGGTATTGCATAGCTCTACCCGAGCCGTATACCTAAAGATGGACAACCACAATATCTCTCACGTTCGCTTCGTCGAAGGAGAAGAGCTAGCACCCGGACCAGGTAGGATTCCGTTGTACCCAATGAAATCGTTGCACTTGCTAGTTGCTTTCACACCATGAAGCCAATATGTTGTTGCAATTGCATGTATACATTCTACAAGTTGACGTTGCGATTACTGATGAAAGACCGATTTACTAAAAGCCTGCAGTCGTGGGTTCAATACACGGTGAGGCGCGACAGGTTGGAGCACTTACTTCCCCAACCCAACGCTTGGAATGCATACCGGGCTGCTTCTTCCTTTGCCACTTTCTGGTTCCTGCCTACCCCTGAGCCTCTGAGTTGGTTGTTAACTGCGGGTGATATACATTAGTGTTCAAGGAGAGGTGGAAAGGACGCTCACCAAAGCACTTGACAGCCCAGCGAGGCTGGTGAGCGGGGCCTTCAGACTCACTCTCCCAGTTGATGACAAGGCCGCGTTGAGCGCACGTCTGATTAAACAAAGCTAGTGTATTAACTTGTGGAACTTGCGGGGCATGACCCATTGGCATCGGGGGTGGCATGGGTGGAGGTGGCACAGATGAGGGTGCAGGTGTGTTGGATGAAGAATACGGAGGAGGGGGCGGGGCGGGGGCGCCTCCCGGTGCCGCGAGAGGCTCCGATTCTGGTTGTACAAGACGACTTATCCAGGCTAGAAGCGGAGGGAGCCCTTTCTGTACATAGACGGCTCCGACATAGGAGCAAAAGAGAAGGCGTTCTTCCTACTAAAAATGAACGCGTTGACAAGCAAGGATGGGTATTATCTTACTGTCGGATCGTCGAGCCTAGATCGATCTTCCAGGCCTCTCACTCTCGTCTTGAGATTGTAACAAGTGACCCAGTCTTTGATGTGGCCGTCGTCCATCAGTTCTTTATGCTTTTCCTGTGGCAAGGTCATGAGGACAAGAACTTAGGAAGGTCTTATTTAGATCTGCAGCATACAGAGAGATCCAAGGCGGAGACGAAGGGTGTTCGTTGAAACAGGATATACATGATGGTCATGCTGAGTACGGTGTGACCGAGTTCGGCAAGTCGCTCTGCGCCGCCGTGCTCTGAATGGTCAGGAGGAGAAGACGTGTTTCTATTTGATTGGCGTGTGAGGACATCGAGGAGGAGATCGCCCTCGATGGAGGGAAGTGCTGGGATGTTGTTCATAGCGATCGAACTTTGATTAACCTTAATCAGTACTACAAGCGCGTTACCACAAGCACGAGGTGATCACGTGAGCGTGCTTTCTTTCACTTTACCTCCTCCCTCGATGCGTCCGCTCATTCCAGAGCGTTTCATCGACGTACCCTCACAGCGTCTTTATTACCTCAGTCTTGGATGTCTCTTGCAGGTCAGTTCACCATAACCCTGGCATTTTATACCCACTGACAGCGTCCAAGGCCATCAAAGCATTGGACATCCTCCGAAGCTTGTTTGCTTCCGCTGAACAGAGTTCCTACTCGTATAGCAGAAAGTGGCTTTGCCTCGACTTTGCATATGTTGCACTCCTCTCTCAGCTCCGCATACCACGCCTCACCTATAGCAAAGCCGTCGTCATCCTCCAAATCCTCTCACTATGGTTCCTTGACGGTGTGCTGTTCGGTGCTATAAGTTTACATCTTGGCTCAAGCACTACCACCACGAGTGGATATCAGGGAATACAAAGTAACGTCATTTTTTTCGCATCTTCCGAGAACGCGCTCACCCGTTCTACAGAACATCCCGACCTACCTGCAACCCCCGAGCAGTTCCGCATCGCAGACGTGTTTTCTCCCTTTGGCCTCTTTTCCCTTTTCTCTCCTCGCGGAGACCAGCACTTGCTTGGTCAACACACTGTTCGCATGTCGCCGATCAGCACCGCACATCTCAACCCAGACGCGCTCACCTTTTGTCTCTCTCCTCCATCACAATATGTGCTCATTCCTATCCTCGTCAACAATACCACTCCGGCGAATGTTCGCTACTCGTTTACGCCACTGACATACATCGAGGGTCAGTCTGGCACTGGCCGCATAGATCATATCGAGCTCAGCGCAAAGGACCTCAAAGCGACTGAACAAGCTCGACTAGAAGGCCTTCACTCAGTCCGCGTTCATTCCACTACCGACGAGTATGAAGATGACGAGGACGACACCCCGTCTACTTCTAATCCTCAGCTACAAAAAACTCAGTCGCTTGCCCATATACGCGTAACAAAGCCAGGCACTATTCGATTGGAGAGAATACTCGATAACTCTGGCGTGGCTGCTCGACTTGCTCATCCTGTCGAAGTCACCGTCGTACCATGTCCTACTGCATACTATACCGACGATTCCGTCTCCCAACCAGCTCATGCGATTCGCTGTCAAGGAGACACTTCAGGCATTGACTTGACCATCGATATCCGTGGGGTACCACCTCTTAGTCTCCGCTGGTCCAAGTACATCGGTGGGAAAAAAGAGAGCTTCCTTGTCGAAGGCATCGAGGATAACAACCCAGCATCTCGTTCACATGCCGATTCACGCAACGTTGTCAGAACCTCCTCGAAAATACCTCAAATGCTTAAAGTACCTCTCACGATGTCGACGGAATCCTTAGGGAGGATGACGTTCGTTTTGGAGAGTATCATCGACGGCATGGGTAACATTGTCCCTCTCGATCAAAGTGTCTCCAGCGAAACCCTCGCCCGTGAAGCAGCATTAAACTCGAAAACCGTGCGGTCGCTGAACATCCTTCGGCGTCCTGGTGTTTCGTTCCGAAATTGTGGTCCAGGAAATCCCGTTTCTTTGCTCATAGGATCGGACGCACCCTTGTCTCTCCAAGTAACTGATTCAGATCCACTGGATGCTCCGTGGCACGTAGATATCAAGTTCGATCCTTCCGAGGATAGCAAAAGTGGTGGCAAATCTGTCAAACCATGGAAGGATACGCTTCATACCGAACAATCCTCACTTGGTTCAAGCGCCAGTGCTGCAGGAGAATACACGATCCTTGGAATTAAAGGCAAGGTACGGACCTATCTCCTAGAAAAGGTGTATTTGCTCAACATGAGTCTCTCAGTGGTGCGAGGGTGATGTCCTCTCTCCGGATACGTGTCAGGTTGTAGAAAAACCTGTGCCAACGGCCGAAATTGAATGGAAGCGAATCCACGAATGGTGAGCGCGTGTCCTCTGTTCCACATGGCAACAAATTCATTAATTGCTTCATAGTTCCGGCGATACGGGCGTTTCAGCTTCGCTCATATTTCATGGGACTCCTCCCTTCACTGTGTACTATCGCACACAACGGGACACGGAGGAACCGCGTGACCTCTTTAAGACCTTCACGAGTTCACGAGGTGAACTTACATTGCAACCCGAACACAGCGGACACTACTTTTATACCTTCCTACAGCTGAGCGATGCAAACTACAGAAAGGTGGATCTTAAAGGTCCAAGCATCGACCAGATCGTTCACCCCCTAGCGGCTGCCGACTTTGTTCTGACGGCTGGTGCTGGGCGTTCCAAACGCATGGTCAGCAGCTGTTCTGGGAATATGGTCGACATCGAAGTGGACCTCCGAGTAAGTTGATAGATGGTTTGCAGAGTGTCATTTGTCAAACAGTGTTTCCAGGGAACGGCGCCGTGGAATCTAGATCTAGATATCGTCGGTCCTCGCACTACCGATCGCCTGGAGATCCGCGACATACAGTCATCGCCTACACGCATACAAGTGCCTATCCCATCTAAAACGGACAAGGAAGGTGGTACTTTTGAAGTGGATCTAGGTAAGCCCTTTGAGTTTTGCAATCGAGCTCTCTCATCATCACCTCTTCAAGTGAGCGTTGAGGACGCTTATGGATGTAAACGTTCCATCTCTGTGCCCGGCTTTTCAGTGAATGTCCGCAGAATAAAGGTACCTCATCGATTTTTGAGGATTGCTGGTTTTAATCATGGTGTTTGTTTAGCCTACGGCCAAGTTCTACATCAAGAACGGTGTTAAACTGGTTACGATCCTGGAAGACGACGAAACTGAGTTACCCCTGCGGCTTACAGGTGACGGGGTATGTGCATGCTCAGATGGCCTTATATCCGGTGTTGACGTTGTTCCAGCCATGGACAATCAAGTATAGCCGCACCGAAGACCCCGAGTCTATTCAGACTGCAACTTTGCGTTCTCCGAATGATCATATCCGCGTCAAAAACAAGGGCTCGTACGAGCTTCTCGAAGTAGGCTTACTCTAAGTTGTTACGAAGTAGTAACATTAACCTATCCCCCCAGGTGTCTGACTCGCAATGTCCTGGCTTCATTGTTGCGGAAGAAAATAAATATTATGTGGATTGGGTACCCCGCCCGTCTGCCGAACTGGACTCACGAACGCCGTCGACATTTGAGCCATATAATCGCTCCCATATACTTCCACCGATTTGCCAGGGCTATGATGACCACGTTGACTTGGTCTTGGCAGGTGAGTAAATAGACGTTTGATCCGATTGTTCCTTGATCGCTCCTTGCAGGGCGACCCCCTTTCCAGATCATGTACAACGTTGCGATGAAGGACGAGTCAGGCGTTGGCACGATTGTTTTGGACCAACCAACTCTCAGCAGCATTCAACCACGAACACGTTTCCAACTCCACACTTCTAGCTCCGGACGCAAATACTATGAAGTGAAGCAAGTCGGAGATGCTGCATATCCGCTCCACAAGCACAAGGGTGTTGTGATTCCGCGTTCAGAGCGGTTGGTCTTTGAGCAAGAAGTGCTCCCCAAGCCGTCTGCAAAATTCAGGAACGACAATCGCATGTCGTTTTGCCTCAACGACGTTCTCAGCGTTCGAGATGCAACATCATCCGACGGTACGATCCTTCTCGAGGGTACAGCACCATTCCAGCTGCATCTATCAATCAAAAACCTTGCCGCTAGCAAAATACAGCACGAGACAGTGGAAGTGCATGAGAAGGTTTGGAAGATGGATATACCATCCTACCACTTCACGTCTATCGGACCCTACCAAGTAACGATCGAAACCGTTCACGACTCTTCGCACTGTGAACAAGCAGAACTTGATCCTCTGCGGCGTTCGATCTGGATAGATGTCGCTGAAACGGCTGCTATCGTTCCGATGGACATGAAGATGGATTTCTGCGTGGGTGATGTGACCCAGTTCCAACTGGAGGGAACGCCACCCTGGACGATCGGGTGAGTCGACGTGTACACGACTCTTTCACAAGCGCGTTTTGCTTATATGATTGCATAGATACCGAGTCAACGGCAAGTCCTACACGCAGGAAGCAAAGACGTCGCCTTGGTCGATCGTTCAACAACAAAGTGGCGAGTTCGCGGTCGCCTCGGTCGCCCACCAGCAAAAAATGTGCAAAGCCGCAGTCGTCAATCTTCGCATGAATATACACTCGTTGCCGTCGGCCCAGGTAGGGCACGGGAAGCGGATATACCAAGATATACATGAGGGTACGGTTTTATTAAGATTACGCGCTACAGATTTGACCGTAACGTTCGGTCGCGGCTCGCAGGTGATCAAGCCGAAATCGTATTCACGTTGATTGGCGAGCCACCTTTCACGTTCACGTATCAGCGT
The DNA here is from genome assembly GCA_038091855.1 of Leccinellum luteum. NCBI lineage: Eukaryota > Fungi > Basidiomycota > Agaricomycetes > Boletales > Boletaceae > Leccinellum > Leccinellum luteum. The sequence goes on from JBBPPG010000695.1 coordinate 11,146, forward strand.
GCGGAGCCTAGTCCCAGGAAGGGAGGCAAACCTGGAAAGGTCCTAGAGACGCACACGGTCTCGGGCGTCATGACGCACGAATACTCTGTCTTTTCAGCACTCGAAGGTATGCTCGAGTCGACATGTAGCATCTGATTGTATTGACGAACGTTTGACAGGCACATGGACGGTGACGTCCATCTCGGACCGTTATTGTCGATACCCATCGCTGCAAGAAGGTCTCGAAAAGCCAAGGCACTGATGTGTGCATTGAATATCTCGCATATACTCGTTCACTTGTAGCTCTAGTTTGACAACTAATTCACACATTCACGTCCACACCTTACCAAGTCGGACGGAATCAGATGGTATTGCAAGGAAACGACATTCATTTTGTACAACCGTCTCTCCCAAGGCTTTAGACCTGAACGGAGGAAATGTAGAACCACTTGGAGACTGGGACGTGGTCAGAATTGGCCGATCGGAGGCCAACATAAAACTCACTCGATGGATCGATGGGAGCAGGGGGCTGCCTCGAGTCCTCAGGAATGTTGGCATAGGAAGAGTCCGCGGGGTCGGTCAAGCCAGGTCCCTGATTAGTGAGGTTGCGACTAAAAGCATTGGAGTGAGTCGATGTTTGATCCATGACCCAGCCAAGGAAAACGTACATGGAGAGATCATATGCAGGGGTCTTGGCTGGGGTTTCGCCGGTGACGACGAGGCGGCGCCATGCTTCGTGACACTCGTGGATGATTTCGGTCGCGTACTTTTTGTTCTTGGCTTCACCCGAGAAGGCGAACGCGTTCTCGCCCTTGCCATCGGGGATCTTGTAGATCCTGATCGTTCGCTCGCGTCAGCTGTCATGCTCCTTTCGACCAGCATGGGCAGCAAACAAAGAGCCTACCTGAACCACTCGTTGGTAGCCCTGATCAAGCCGGGAAGGTGACGTTCGACGTCTTCGATGTCGTTGAGCTTCGGGGCGAGGGGGTCGTGGACGTCGACGACGATGACTTTCCAGTCTGTCTCGCCCTCGTCGAGCAAAGCCATGATGCCGAGAACCTTGACTTGTTTCACCTGGCCGGTGTACCCGACCTGCTCGCCGATCTCGCAGACGTCGAGCGGATCGTTGTCACCCTTGGCCTTGGTTTCCGCGTGGGTGACGTTCGGGTCCTCCCAGGTCTTATCGGTAGGGAGGATGGATCAAAGATGAGTAGGAGGGGGGGGAGGGAAGACGGACCTGGGGAAACGCGCCATAGTTCCAGATGTAACCGTGGTGGGGGAAGCAGTTGCGGACGAAACGCAAGCGACCTTTCTTGATGTCTTGCTTGATGGGGTTGAATGCCTCCTCCTTGCATATTTCCATCTTGGCGTTGGTCCAGCGGGGGACCTCGACGATCATGTTGAGGATGCCACTGTTCCTGTCATGGAAGAGCGGAATGTCGTGGAAGGAAGAGACGACTTGGTTGTTTTGCTCGATGTACACCCTATGATCTGATAATCCGACGAACTAATCAATGGCACGAGGTATCGCGACGGGGGGGGAAAGGACACACCGAGGGTGTTGGGAGCACCGATGAGACGGGGTGTGTATTCTGTGGATCATGTGTGAATGAAAATTTTTGGAGAGATATTTGGGTAGAGACTTGCGAGGAGGCGCCATGGAAGGTATCGATGAGAGATGTCGGAGATGCTGAGAGAGGCGAAAAGCAGCAACTCTGCATGACCCGGTCATATCCGTACACGAATGCGAACAAGTGTTGCATGCCGTAACACTACTAGTAGTACCACTAACTATAATCCCTCCGTCTCGAAAATGACCCGTTCAGGTCCAATCGTAGTAGCAACCGCTCCACATGCCGCCGAACTTCCCCGTTCCATTCAGATCCCTTGCCTCTCACAAACGTTCGCTGAAACATTGTCTGGTTCCCCGTGCTCGTCATCAACATCGACTTGGACCCATCTCCCGTCGCCGTAAACGGTTGTTGTGACGTCGACACCAACAGCTGTTCGTGAAACGAGTCTAGCAGCGCATGTAGAGTCTGTAGATCGCTCCGAGGAAGTCCTTTATGTGTCGTGCACGACACTCACCTGGTTGATCTCCGAAACTACTTGCAGTCGCTCCTGGACCATCACACCTACCTTGTCGTTTCCGGCTGTGATGCTGCCTTCAAACAGCAACGCCGGGAGCACATCCCCACCCCACCGCTCAACCTGTGCCACGAATCGTTCACAGATCTCGAAAATAGGTCGAAGGATCGCAGTGAGAGTGGGATGGGAAAGCAAACAGCCTGTCACGAGACGCTCCAAGTATGTCGTATGGAGGTTTCGAAGCGTTGTAAAGTCGAGATACGCCCGCTCCACGTTCGTTCCCCTATCCGCACTGCTCCCACTCTCTAAAGTCTTGCCTCCCGTCCGTCCGACGTTCTCGGGTTTATTCAGCAGCTCCCTGAACTGCCTGAATTCCACATCGACGACGTCCACCATGACGTATCCCAACAGGCTGTCAAGAAACCAGCCCATATCCCGGACGACGCCCCATCCACAACGAAGCAGTTGTTTTCGCGCCTCCAGATCCTCAGTAGTACCGCCCTCTCCGAGGCCCGTCCATCTACGCCGAGCTCGCTGAGCGTTGGACAACGATGTCCAGCACGTATGTATGCGTGTGTGTGTTTTGCGTAGTGACGATAGATAGTTGAACAATGCAGAATAGATCTGCAACTCTAAAGGGTGAAGAAAGAGGTCAAGTGGCCACGTTACGTTGTACGTGAGAACGAGAGTAGTCCCGAGAAGAAGGTCGTCGAAAGTAGTGATTTCGCCAAGATTGCTGGTCGTCGACGATGAAAGCACCCTATCGCTGAGAGAGGGAAGTAGTGGCCGAATGGGCCCTGAGGGCATCTGAAACTTGAGTTGCAGCAAGGATGGATCGTGCTGCGCTGTCGTCCCCAAAGATGCTCTGAGGAGGGCATGGTTCAGATCTTGTTCCCTGATCATAGAGGTACCGCCCAAGCGCGTTGTCAGACGGGATATTTTAAGGTGTTCGATGTCTCTTATGAGGGCTAGGCTGAATTCCCCGTTGCGCAAAAGGAAATAGTTTGCTCTGCGAAAACGTGAGCACCGACATGGATCTCGAGCAACGATGCGCTCACAGTGACACGACGGAATCTTCCATGTCTTTGCGTGTGAGGACGTTGAGCCATAACCACTCGCTGACGTTGGTCCGGATTTGAGAGATGATCAGATCAAATCTGTACTGGTCTTCGGGGAGTACGGTATCGAGCAAGTTTGCGTGTTGCAGGGCCAGTTCTCGCGGAATCTGGCTTTCCCATTTCTTCTTTTTAACTGTTGCGATGGCACGCCCGACATAGACGATGGATTCGCGCGACTGCTGAGAGACGCACGAAGGCATTGAGCCGTCAAGGAGCACATAGTTGTCCGACGTCAGAGGGTCGACGGGCGAAAGAGAGCCATGTAACAAGAACGCAGCCAGCTGTCCGCGCCACGTACGCTGCACCGCGACTGCGAGGGAAGACATGATCTGGGCGATGCGGTGCACGCCCGTCTTCGAGCGGGTGAGGAGCATGTCGATCAACGGGCCTGGATGCCACTGGTCTTCAGACTCGAGCCGGGTCATCAAGGACTCGAGCGCAGCGAGGGGCGCGTCCCACTCTGCAAATGTGGCGCGCACTGCGGCGAGCGGGACGAAGAATCCCTTGCCGACGAAGTCCGGGTCGCGGTGGAGTACTTTTGCCTCAGTGTCCACGACCAGACTCTCGTAGTCGTCCTTGAGAATTTGGTTGAGGGTCGCGCAAAGTGCGCACACGTATCTAGAACGCGAGCGGGGGAGGGTCTCGCATAACTTTTTGATCTTGCGATAGCGGAGTGCGATCTGGCTGAGGAGGTGGAGACACTGCTCCTCGCCTGGGTGTAGAAGAGAACGAAAATATGGCTGTAGATCGTTGTCAGGGGTGAAGAGCGAGGATGCGTGCCCAGCGAGGACGAGAAGGACCTCTGCGATCATAATACGTTGCACAGCCACTTGCAATGTATCTACTTGATGACTATTAATGTGATTGCATAGCAACTACTAGTGATACTATGTAAAAGGTAAATACTAGCAATGTTGAGTGAGGCTTACATGTAAGTGGTTTAATATGGGGCTGAGCTGCTAGGATAGTGTTCATGATCATTCTGCTTCAATATTCAATATTCAGGTTGCACTGGGCCACTGGCATAGGATCAACTTCCCTATGGTACTATGCAGTCAGCTTGAGGGCAAAAATCTGCTCCATCTGCCTTTTCCATGCATCCACCTCTGAGTCCTTTGCTGTCAACAAGACCTGGCACTTAATAGCAGTGCACTTTAGCTTGGTTTTTGCTAACTTTTGAGATGTTTTGCATGACTTGCAAGTTGCTGTGAGAATCCTGCTTCTGGGTCCCTGATCCTGACTCCTGAGTTGTTTCAGCTGAGGAACTTGTGGCCAACATGCAGTGGTGGGCCCACCAGGCCATGCTGAAGTCAAGGACATGTTGCTACCAGCTAGACTGATGCACACAAAAAAGTCAGTGTTGGTCTGCAGTGGAAATTGGCTTGCATGCAGTGTGGTCCAGGTCCTATCAGGTTTGACAGGTGGGTAGGGGCAGTCCTTTGATGCTTCTTCTACTAACCTCCTCAGCTCCTTCAGAGAAGAGTCAGCCTGAAGCTTGTTCATTCACCTTCCAAGAACATCTTGGAACTAATCAAATAGAAAAAGGATTTGAAGCAATACCAACTGAGATATCATAATTTGTAGAATCATCAATAAATTTATTATCATCAATATCATGATAACTAACTAAGTATAAATCTTCATCTAATTCAGTATTAATTTATTAATTTATTAATAAAATATAGAGATAATTATCTCTATACTTTTATCTTTGTATCTTTTAGGTTATATTTTATTTTAGGAATAAGAACTATAATCTTTTGGTAAATATTGAATTAATAACTTATTATCTAATTCTATTATATTTTCAATATTAAACATATAAAAGCAAAATGGAATCAAAATTTAATCAATAAATTTATATGTTATTTATCTTATACTTTATATAAATTGAATTAAAATTCAAATACAGTAAATTATAATTTAAAAATGAAAAATTTAGCCAATTCAAAATTTAAATTTACCTATTTAAGTTTTTAATAATAAAAACAAACCGATTTTTTTGTGAATGATGTGAGGGGGTTGATAGAGGAAATGGTCCATTTTATCATTATGGTCATTACCAAAGATCGCCAGTCTCAACTCTTCAAGCATAGGACCTAACAGCCGAAAGTACTTTGGGAGTTCCCACTGCATGCAGGTGAGAAGTCCTGCATGTGTCCCGAAAGCCAGAAATTTCTCGTGAGGCTTAAAAGCCTTGGTCGTGATCAGGAGCACCTAAGAGCCAGGCCAGCGTGCAAGGAATCTTGTGATCTTGATCATCAGCCTCCTTCTGGCAGGTTTGGTGAGGTCATCAATAGAGCAACATGAGAAAAATGAGACAGTAAAAAACGACTCCAAATCGTGATGAGAGCCATGGGTTACAGTCTGAACCAGGGCGGAGAGCTCATCATTATCTATGAAGCCAGGATTCCTCATTTCTTCGATCACCATCTCCAACTGCAAGGCCAGAAATGGCTCCGTGCCCTGATGGAACTTGAGTGATGACCATACATATATCAAACTATGCCAGTGTCACAGTGCTGAAACTTACTGCAATCTCAGCAACCGATGCTGCTAGACCAGGTCCAAAGCCAGCTAGCCGATACACGACCTCACCAGTAGCACCCGAGTTAACCTGTGCCAGACTAGTTGTTTGGATGGCAGGTGCCGTGCAGTCCTTTAGGTCAGGGACCTGAATGAACGATGGCAGTTCATCTGGTCTTTCATCTTCAGGGCGGGCTTCAACAGAGCTGTCCGCAGCGCTGGGGTCTGTATCATCCGATTTGTTCGTCTCCAGTTCATCCGGATCAAGTGCTTGCAATGCGGCGAATCCCCAGTCAAGCAGCTGTCCACGAAACTCCTCAGTACGATCTGGGTCCAGGGGAAAGGTTGAATTGGATTGAGGCACCATCCCGATGTTGCCAATGGAAGAGTCCCAGTGCAGGACTCGGATGGGGAAGTGCCCTGATGCACCAACCCGAAAGTCGCTGGCGGCCTGGGTTAACCGAACATTAGATATCATCAGCATGCAGATTGATAGTACTCACACGTAATGCAGTCATAGAAGACACCAAGAAGTTCCAACGCACTTCTAAACTGTGTTACAGGGGTGGCCCATGGGCGGGCGTACATGCGCGCTAAGCTGCGTTCATTGTATGGGTCGTGATCGAGATTCGCGGGG
>JBBPPG010000696.1:0-17488 GCA_038091855.1 Leccinellum luteum
TCTCCACCAAAGCTAAGTGAAATTCCCACGAGTGATTGCGGGGCGCTTCGCGCCCCGGTTTGGAGTTAGGGATTGGAACGCTTTTTGGAGTCACTGTATATCCTTTTTTTTTCTCAATTTTTTTTGAAACTGAAAACCAAACTCAATGCATATTTTATTGATTTAGATATACTAATTATTCTGGACCATTCTTTCTATCTTTTCCATCAGAAGGATTCTCAACCACTTTAGTTTGCTGCTCAAAAACACAAGACATCAGACATACCCACAAAAATGAAATTAGCTATGAAAGGGATTTTTGATCAGTATGGCAAAGCATCCAAAGAAGAAGCAATTGGGATGATTTTGAATGTCATTGTTTAGAATTGGATAAGTATGTTAACTTAGTGTATCTTTAAGTTTTTATATAATAACCCTCTATTCTCAGCAATTTAATAGCATCTCTTTCTAGTATGGAAGTTACTAGTTAAAAGCCAAGTTATTTTGAAGGAGAGAAGTAGATAGCAAAGAACAAAGAAAATAGTTGAAACAGCCAAAATTTATCAAAATGCACTCAGTCATATTGCATCCATGTATGTTGATTCAGAAATAATTTTTTGTATGGAAACATGGAGGAAATATCAACTGATTGCCCTGCCATAGTGGTAAGTTAAAGACAATGATATATGATGCAGTACATATAGACTGCTAAGTCCACCTTTGCTTACACCAATGGTACATATGTCATCCAGTGAGACTCAGCAGTCAGATTGGCATGGTTGATAAGATAATATATATGATGCATGTATTTTCAAGGAATCAAAGATATTATTGGTGGTCAGGGACCTCAGTTTCCACCTAAGAGATGGAAAATGACATCACTAACTTGAATCAACATTGCTGAAACTCTTGGACTTCAATCTCAAAGTCTTTTCAATTACAATAATTTTATCTGCCATCTCTGTCATCTAGTACAAGCCCTTTAAATAGAGCCTAGCTGCAGTTCAATTAATCAATAATCCATTGAATTTGAACATACATCATTGAGTAGAAGCTAATTCACTAGCAAAAGGAGGCTGCCTTTTGGGCCTTGAAGGGCAACTAACCTTGTTTTGGATTCAGGGTTAGTGACTAGTTCACCAGCCAATCAAGGTATGCAGTGAAATCTCTCATTGACATGTTACATCACTACTCCACTTTGAAATTTCATACTCACATGCTGGGCCTTTCCTCCAAGGACTCTAATTGAAACATTTGAGTTTGACCAAAAAAAAAGAAAATCATTTATGGTACTCATTTAGTGCAGGATCACTGGATGGACAACTGGGACCTTAGCCTATTCCCTCCATTCTTTTAACAAAGGTTGAGCTGGGATCTGGGAGTACTGAGGTTGTCTTCATGATTGTCCACCATTACACCAGGGGCCAGTCTACTATGTTTCACCAGTGTCCTCATTCTCATTGGGCCATGGGGTAGTAAGCGGACAGTGGGGAAAGTGATCAATACAGTAATCATAATGTTTAACAATGTATCATAGAGGCAAAAATAAAAACACACCACATCCTTATCAGCTCAGCAACCATGACCAGATTACTTCTGATCTTTCTACACAAGGTCTTCTTCTTTCAGAATCCTTTTCCCTAGTGTCAGGACAAGTCAATATTGTTCCTATTATCCAATAAATAGAGCAAGCCTCGACAGCATCTTTGTACCCTATATCTGAGCAGGTTCCTGAAGCTGGTGGTGGTGAAATGGAGTTCAAGAGGGGGGGGTGCAATCAAACCTACAGTATTGCCCATGGATCTTCGCCAACAAGTTGTCCAACCTTGTGGCCAGGGATTGGGCCAAGTATGTGCTCGTGACTGGACCCATTGTCATACTGTGTGGGAGAGGTCACGTCGGAAATGTCCATAGTGCTTTCGTCGGGCGAATACTTGGTTACCAACGAGTATCAGAATGCGTGGGGTGGGTATGGTGGAACAACAACTTGAAGCTATGGGATTTTCTTCACCTACTGGGCGCCGGCTATGACCAACGAGACTGCGACAGAGACGACGGAGGCGGGGCAAAACTATGTAAAGTCATTGGCACCTTCTGGGGTGGTGTCTACAAGCGCGACGACATGGTTCGATGCACCCAGTGAATTCTTGGCTGAAGGAGAGGATGCAAACGTTGGAAATGTGCCGATTGCGTCCCGGCTGCTCACGTTGGATGTGATTGAAGTTAGGGGTACAGAAATTGCGTAGTTGCTCATCGAATGCAGCGCAGAGATCAAGTGGTTTTGTTGTCATGTTACTGGATGTTTTCTGACGATATGATGGCCATGCAGTACGGTCGTTAGAGGAAAAGTGGGCCAGTTTCAAGCTGATTCGGTTGGGTTGACTCCCGCATGGCGAACTGCGGTTGTCCACTCGATATGCTTCTTTGAGTGGGTTGAAATTGCGACACCTGCAGTGGTGGAGAGCATAGTTGGCCAAGTTAAATTGTGAACGCAGAGAATGCACGATTTGACACAGGGACTTGGTGCATATGTCAACGTGTAGGGCAGTGCTATCGTGGTAGACAGACGCTCGATGACCTGAACAGGCATCGCCGTACGAGATCGACTGGCAGTTTACATTCTTCGGGGATCATCATGACCAGCTGAGGTGGTATAATCCTGTGGGATTATTTGTGGTAACACAGGAGGGAGTGTAAATATTTTTAGAGTTCAAGTACGTTTGACGAGCTGCCAAGTGCCAAGATGATGATGTCGTTCTGGCTTGTCGTCCTGTTCTCCTTTGCGTCTACCATGGCACAGCCAAACGATACGACGTTTCCAGATGATCCAATACTGAGATATCGACCGCCTTTTGCACAATCTTTACCAGTTCAAATCCTTCTCACAAGCGTCACACTCACCCTCGCACTCATCCTCCTTTTGCACCTTCTCTTCACCGCTCCTTATCACTTTCCCATCGCCCGTACCAACTACATCCTCCAGCTCACAGGCGTTACCGCCCTCCTCATATCGCTCATCGCAACTATCTATGTCATTTTTTCAGTCACCATCCAGCAGAGCCAACACTGGCCCTACATGCTCAGCTATCTCGCAGTAGAGATGCCCGCTGCGAACTACTGGAACAATTCCGCCGACCCCCTCGTCGCCTACCAGTCCCCGTGGTCCCCCGTCCAGAGCGCCACATGGGTCGTCATGAACGCAACCGCATCCTCCATCGTCCAGGTTCGTCTCACACCCACAGCCTCCCCCTCACTTACCCGCGTCCCCTTCCCAGATAACCCACATCCACTTCCTCACCCTCCTCTTCCCCTCCGATCTCGAGGCCAGACTTATCTTTAGTTTACTCGGTAAGTCCTCCCCGCTCCGCATCCTCCTGTATCCTTTCCATGCACGTCCCATCATCCACAGGCCCCCTCGCCGTCATCTCCGCCGTCATGCAACTCCTCCCCGTCTTCCGCGGCCCCAGCGTATCCTCCTTCGCCGAAGACACCCGCAACGTCTGCAACGCAGCCCTCTCCCTCCTCTTCACCTCCTTCCTCATCATCTGGGGCTGCTTCATCAACCGCCGCCAAGCCTGGCGCACAGACGGCGGAACGGCTGCTTTCGGCGCAGGCGCCATCATCCTCGCCTTCATCTCCACCTCGCTCAACTTTGTGTACATACCCCGCCAGGACCAGTACGCTTGGATGCCCAAGCTCATGTGGGTAGTCACGCTCTGGCAGAGCTTCTTCGGATGGTGGTGGTGGGTCGGCGCAGGGATGGGCGTACGCGAGGTCGAGGAGCTCCTCTTCCGCGAAAACAAGCGCGAGCAAAAACGTCTTGCGCGTGCACAGCGCCGCAAGGCACACCACGAAAAGGCACGCTCCGTGTGGAAGGGCGTCACTGGCGCCTTTAAACCCTCGTCTCCCCCCCGTTCTGGTTCCAGCACCCACGATGACGACGAACATGATCTGTCCCGCTCACCGTCTCGTGACGTGGCTGCCGCGAGCGTCGTGACCCCGTGGATGATGCTCCCTGTGCAGATCGTGCAGCGGTGGTACGCCAGTCTCCGGCACGCCCATCTCACAGCCGCACATATCCAGGCCGCCGAGCGCGAAGAGCGGCTTCACCAGGTCTATCATCAGCGCGACGAACAGCGCAGATGGGGGCTGCGCAACTTTGGAATGCGCAACTTTGGGGTGCGCGAGACACGGGAGGAGGTGGAGATGAACGTGTGGATACCGCCCAAACGAGTTGATCACGACGAAGACGGTGATGAAGACGAGTGGAAGGACGTGCCGATGGCCCAGGATTCCCCGTCAGATACACGGCTGCGGTACCGTGGCGGCTCGGGGCCGCAAACGGACGACCCTTTGTCTGGCTCGTCTTTGTGGTGGTGGGGACCCCTTCGACGCTGGCGTCTCCAGGACTCGACGACGTACCGATGACCCGCCTCGTTTCGTGCTTGTACATCACCTTGTCAATGTACATTGGAGCATTTCGTTTTCGTTTTATTTATGATTTCCGCATTTCCGATGAGCTTGCTTGCAAATAAAAAAAAAGGAGGGGGGAACGAAAACGAAACTAGCGAGTGCGTCTAAGTAATATATATGCATGTGTCTATACGTGTAAGTGTTAGGCGTTCATCATGATGGAATCCCAGCCTCGGCAGCGGTCAGTTGTGCCGCCATGAGCGTTCTGAACCGCGAATCCTTGCGCCCCACGAGTTCGCGATACGTGCCCGACTCGGATATCCGTCCGTCTGCCCATCGTCAGCCCATCAACTCGTCACCAACAAGGAACAAGCCAACTCACCCTCAAGCACGACGATCCGCTCTGCCCGCGCGATCGTCGACAACCGATGTGCCACGATGACGCACGTCGTCTGTCTCTGCGCCAAAATCTTGTCGATCGCATCATTGACACGGTGCTCGCTCGACGCGTCCAGCGCGCTCGTAGCCTCGTCCAGCGCCAATATCGCAGGGCGTTTGAGGAGTGCGCGTGCGATCGCTAGGCGTTGACGTTGGCCGCCGCTCAGGCTGTGTCGGCCGACTGTACGTTGTTTGGACGGGCAGCAAACGGCTTGTCAACATCCGTCGTCAATCGCGCATGGTCTCTCACTCACTCTCGGTATCGAATCCCTTGGGCATGCCCCATACAAACTCACAATTGGCCAGTCGCGCGGCGTACTCGATGTCTTGGCGCGTTGCCGTCGCATGGCCAAACGCAATGTTGGACGCGATCGTGCCCGTGAACAAGATGGGCTCCTGTATGGGTGAACGAGACGTGAGTGGAAACCGTTTCGAGACAAGGGAGAATGGAGACTGACCTGCGGCACGATGCCGATGATGTTGCGCCACGAGCTCGGGTCGAATTCACGAATGTCTTATATCGCAGACGTTTCGGTATCAAAAATGGACAAGAGTGAGGCAAGGATACGCACCTTGACCGTCAAACGTCACTTTGCCGCGTACCGGGTCGTAATACCTCAAGAGGAGCGACTGCACCGACGACTTGCCTCCCCCGCTCTTGCCACTGACCAATTCCGGTGTCAGCTCGTCCATCAATATACGTAGCGAACGCAGACGACATACACGATCGCCACGTTCTCGCCCACGCCGATCTCGAGGTTAAACTCGTCCAGGATCTGGACGCCTCTCCGACTCGGGTACTCGAACCCGACGTTCTCGAACCGGATCACCCCGCGTCGGCTTGGGTCGAGTTCGACCCCATGGTGGGGCAGGATCGCGGGCTTGCGGTCCAGCAGCTCGAATATCCGAGTGCCGGCACCGATCCCGCGCATAATCGACGACTAGGATTGGGATGCAATCGTGAGTCCGGCCATGGTGTGGGCACACGAGAGGGGAGCACGCACGAAAAACCCGCTGGATGGGGTCGTGTTAGCCGAGCAGACGGGTGACAGAGAGGAGACTCACGTGAGCATCTGCAGGCCGTTGCCGACGTAGGCGGTGTAGAGCAGCAGACTAGTCAAGTCTCCGACGGTGATTGCCCCCTGCGAGACAAGCGTGCCGCCTACCTCAAGGTTAGCCAGGTTTACGTCTACAGAGCGAGAAACGCACCGTATCCCAACAGACCGAGGATGGTCATGTTCCCGCTCCATCCTGTGCTGCCGAAAAAGATGCCTGACGCAATAGCCTCCTTGCGCGCGAGATCGAGGACAAGGTTGATGCGGTCGCGGAATTTGGCCTGTTCTTGTGTGTTGGCGTTGTAGGCTTGCACTGTTCGGAGAGCCGAAAGAGATTCCTGTGCGACCTTTGTCATCTCACCCACTGCTTCTTGGGACTTGTTGGACAATTTCTTGAGGTAGCGACCGTAGTAAACCTGAGAAGCGGATGCGTCAACGGTAAGAAACAATGGAGATAGAAAGACCGCACTGCACCGAGAGATACGGGCGGGACGATGCCGAGCATCATGAACGTCAAGGTCGGCGAGAGATAGAACATGGCACCGACTGTACCCTATGAGCACGACCAACGCAGAAAAGGAAGAATAAACGCACGTCCGACCGAAGACATGATGACCGCACGCAGTCCATCCGAGAGATTTTGCGTGACGCTACCGTCGTTGAGCACCCTATATGCGCCAAATGAGGACCGAGAAACACGCACCTCTCACCAACGATGCTCGAATCGGCGCTCAGTCTGCTCAGCACGTCGCCTTCACCCTTTTCGACAAACTCGACTTCTTGGCGCAGGGCCGCTGCAAATGTGCGTTCTCGCAGCCGCGCGACGATCCGTTGGCCTCGATGCAAAATACTGTCAACTGGGCTGAACGGGGACGAGGCCGGGATGGTGGGAACGCACCAGACATGCGCATGAGATACGATCGGGCTGCATTGCATGCGGCGCCGGTCGTGAACGCGACGAGGAGGATGCCCGACGCCTGATACATCGACAGTCCAAACGGTACATGCTAGCACAGAATCAGAATCGTAGCACCGGCGAGAAGGAGAGGACGGACTGGGTTGCTCGTAGAGAAAAAATCGATGAGTTTTCCGACGGTGAGAGGGATTGTCATTGCAACCGAGGACGAGACGAGGAGTAGGCATACGGCGAGAATAAGTGGCTTTTTCTCTGGCTTTGCGAGGGCGACGACCTTGCGGAATGACGAGCCAGAGTTGGGTGGAGGAATGAAACGGGAGAGGAAAGAGCGAGTGGTTGGAGGCGGGTGGGAAGCGAACGAGCGGGCGAGGGAGAGTCGGTGTGTCCGAGCGAGGACAAGTACGGGTCGACGGATTGATGCGAGTCCGAGTCGGGCAGAGACCCGCGACGTCGTAGCGTTGAGGATGTACATGCACGCTCACTTCACATCACACGGCCGATCGGATCCGAAGTCGCGCCTCGCATCACAGCCCCGCCCAAGCCCCGCTAAGTATCAAGAGACCGACCGTCCACTGACAACACATGTCAAAGGCAACGTCACCACACTAGCGTCGTGTTAATTCTTCCCGCCTGCATTCCTATGCCACCTTTATGTAATGGCGATTCTGCCACTCATCAACAGCCTAGCTTAACCTGTTTAACCTGTTAGGTCCTTTCAAAATACACGCCGTCCACGTTGCAGTGTGTAACACGTCAAGCGTACGTACTAAAGCAAAGCTTCCAATGGAAATGGGCCGCATATGGAGACTGGCCATACAACCTTTGAGGGCGTAACTGTAATATTTCAATTAGGAAAGCAGTGGCCACTGTTTGCTTGCTGTAATTTAGGCCAGCCTAGTATTATTAACTCCCGCCTGTGGATCATCATGATCATGATCATAAGAACTTGCTCCGGATAAGATATCGATATCCATCTTTGGTAAGTCGATTGGTCCGGAATCTATTTTTTTTTGACAACTAATGTCTAGACCTGCTACCGGATTGGCAAGGGATTCCCACTCATCAGTTGTGCCTTCGGGTTCAGGGGACCCGGAAGTACTTGAAGGGTTTGGTCGGGAGGTTGGGCTATGAACTAGAGGAGCTGGAGAGGGGAGTATGAGGGTAACGAGTAGAATTGCCACCCGGAACTCGTATATTTCCCATGGCCGCATTGAGCGGAGTGAGTAACGAGTCCGAGTCCGGAATACATACTTCATTTCCCTTTTTGTCCGAGTCGCAAAAAAAATCAAAGGTTTTCACTACTACAATTAAGGCACGCACCTTTTGCGCCTCTTGGGAAAGTGGTGAAGGAAAGAAAAATACTGCGGCGCGTGGCCAGCCACCATCATTTCAAATCCGCACCATCCATCAGAAAGTATGACCTCGGCGAGACCAACATCCTTAATGATCCGGATACATATATAGGGAGGGGAGAAGCAGTCGTTTGTGGTGTTACAACATTCCTTTCTATTTTACAACGCTTGGAAAGGGTCCTCATTGATGTCAACTTCCAACAACCCTTTTTCTTTGAAGGTTCCTTTATGTTTTCCACATGACTCGGATCCTGCTTCCTCCCATGGATCATCTCGGGCTCCAGACCCATTCATAGAGCATCCTGGTCTACCTGACCCAGTTGTCCCAAACATTGATCCTTATTTTTGTTTTCACCAGAGTGAAAGCAAGTGAGTAGCAGACGTCATGTCATTTACTCATTGTTAACACGCGGTCCAGCCGTACAACACCAATTACTTATACTTCAGGTCAAGATGCCAGGTATTTCATCAATTTTATCTTGGGATTTAATCATTATTGACGTTTCCATAACAGAGTGCCTGTGATGCTGGACACCGGAAAATGGTCTCCGTCACCAAGTTTTGCTGGTCCATGTGTAGTTCCAGAGCCAAAATTCCTACCGATGAACATAGATTTTTCCCCCTCATATTCTCACTTGGATGGTACGCCAATAATTATTCATTCAATGACTGGAATCAATATAGTCCCTATATTCCAGTAACCTTTCTGTCTGACCGTGCAATTGGATGCGATATGCCGCAAGTTATTTTGGGTACACAAGTCGTCCCTGATTCTGCGGGATTCTTGGGCCCATTGGCCTTCGGTACCGATGTCAGTCTGTTCAATTTGTCGGTGGTTACTATTAATGCTTATATATTTGTGTATCAGCTCAATCACGCTAACCCCCTTGCGAGTAACCCCCTGGTACAATTTCCTACCTCAGCCTCCACTGAACATACCGCATGCTTTGTCGGTGACGAGAGGAAATATCCACTCATGATTTATCGGTCCCCAGAGAGGAAAGGCTCGGGCTCCCGACGTTCCCGACGCGCTCGTGCCGTCAATATCGGTGGGATAAGGATCGACGAAGACGATCTCTTCTCCAGCGCGGGCGAGGCCATTATCACCGTTCATGAATGTCAATGGAACAAGTCCAGTGACCCCTGCGGAATGTCGATCGTGGGTTCCAGAAACCGGGTCAGTGCACACATACGTAAATGGCACAAGCAGAGTCACACGAATAGCAGAATCAGGTGCCTCTGGGACGGGTGCACTAAATCGATGCTAAAGGACTCGATCAACCGCCACGTCGTTACGGTCCACCTTAGAGAGGGATATCATTGCCAGGGCTGTGATAAGGTGTTTCCACGGCAGGATGTCTATGATGAACATGTCGAGGACAACTCTGAGGCGTGCAGAGATGCGGGAGCTGTGATTGTGTATGGTACGGAGTGCAGGGTGATTGACACGAATCAGATGCTGCGCCAAGAATTCGTTATACAGGCCGATAAATCGATGTAGCACCATGTTTCTTTTGTATTCTAGAATTTCTGTCTTGTATGAAACTTGCAATACCACGGTGCAGGGAAGCAATCGGGAGAACCAACAGTGGCAGAATATTCCAGACATTTCGGCTGACCTTCGAAGCGGTATTTAACGCTCGTGCATCTCTATCAGACCGTTTCCTACAGATTTCCATCGGAGTCCCCTGGACCTCGCGCGCCAGTTGCCCACCCACATACATCTAGCTCTCTGGGAGCTTTTGGTGAGTACCTCCTGCTCGCTCGTCTGGACAACACAGTGTCCACTCGATGGCCCGTCCAAATTGACCGAATTCGAATGCGGCGAGCCTACGTTAATCTACACCGACATGATAATCCAACTTTCTGATGTCGGGATGTCACAGGATGAAGAATGTTAGGGGAATGCAATCACTGCGGAAAGGGAAAAACAAACCGCGCGGGATAGCTACAGAATAGACACCGTAACCCTCATGTAATCCGATGGCAGATCAGAAGCCTAAACGCTTTGAATAGATTTACAAACAACAACAAAAACAAAGGCGAATCCGAGCCGGAAGCCACTCGAAATCCTATGTTGGCATCCCTGCATCCTTATCATAGCTACTTAATCAGACATTCGAATAGACCTCATTCACTATCGAAGAGCCTTGGTTTAGATAGATTAGAAAACAAAAACAGATCTACATATGCTTGGTATAGACTGAAGAAGACCCTGCCCGGGTGGTACCCATGCGCCTGCCTGGCAACCAAAAAACCTGCTCCCCTCGTCCGCATCCCCTCCATCTGCTCCCATGTACTCAGGACAGCTCGCCCAGTCACAGAGACGCCCAGGAGGAGCTCCAGGAGATCTTCCTACCGCCGGAAGTCAGCCGGGTTTTGATAGAGATAGCTTGAACCTACCAGAGGGTTATGGTCAACAGAATGATCTCCGAGGTCTTCACGACGACGTCTTCGGGTCTGAGCGCTACCACCAGCCAGTTAGACCAATGGATGGTGTTCAAAATACCTCAGTAAGCCTTGATTCTCCCTGGTATACATGAACGATGCTTACTTGGTTCCTCTTGGTTAGTTTGTTGGTGATGCGCCCGGGAACTATTCACGATTCCCTGATCCTCCGAGTCAACCGTATGGATATCGTGCGGCACCGACACCGACATCCAGTGGTAATACTGCGGGAAATCACATTAATCCTGGGTACAACTTCCACCAACCGCACACTCCATACCTTGGAGCCCGTGGTCAGACACCTTTCCCTGACCATTCTGGTTCATCCCGAGCATCACGAGATGAAACACCCTTCGATGACTACCCCACCTCTTACTCTGGGTCGCGGTCTAGTAGCCGAGCCCCGCTGGCAGCGTCGAGTCACTATTATCGGTCGTCGATTGGAAGCAACGAAGGATCTTCTCGTGAGGAAAATTCTGGCCTTCTTGCTGAGGTCAAACGGCTTGGGGACATAACAAGGAATCAAGAATTTATCAATAGTGAACTCAAGCAGAAAATTGACGAGCTTACCCAGCAATTTCAGGAAACTCAGATCCAGCTTGCCGAGTTGAACGAACAGCTTGCTGGACTCGGAGAGACCGAAAAAACAAAGCCTGTAAAGGATGGAGCGAACGCACACCCTGCTCTCAAGGTAAGTAATGTTGTCCTGTTCACACTCTCTCGCTCACCTACTTCCTCAGTGTGCGATTCATCCAATTTTCGCCGATTTTTGTGGGATTGAGCGGACACTCGAAAAGGCGGAACGTGTCCACGCCTTTGTGGCCGTTCAGCCACTGGAAGACGGTCAGCCAAAGACGACAACTGAAGACGGCAAAGTTACCTGGCATCCCAACTTCAAAGGAACTGTTGGTGAACCTATCAACGCCCAGTTCATTGAGGCGATGGTACAGAAAGTCATGGAGAATGAAAAGGTAAGTCGCCAGCTATTTAAGAATGAATGATACTCACAAAAATAAAGGCCCTGCGGGAAAACAATCAAGGAGAGTTGTCGGATGGGGATTATAAGGAAAAGGTCGTACGAGATTGTGTAAAGGCTTACTTTAGGAACCTTCATAAGCAGGTCAAGGATCGCAGCGACCCCACTAAAGCCGCCAAGTTGGAGTTAACGAACCAAAAAGGACGCCGTAGGGGTCGTCGCTCGCATGTAAGTTTCTCATCACTCCATTCAAGTTTAATAAGACGCACTGTAATATCCAATAGATCGCAACGAAACGCCGTAAAGCTGCTGACCAGTTCGAAAATGAAACCGGGTTCAAAGGCGCTCAAGCAATGATCGATACAGACTTTTGTTCTGATCCAATTACATGTGATGAGGATGGAGATATTGCCCTTCGTGAGCGTCGCAATAAGATGGGATTTGGGAAAGGAACGGATATGACACTGGGATTAAAGTGGAGATCTACGTCTGTAAGTCATACCCTTGATGTGTTATAAGAGCTAGACTCACCTGGTATGATACAGTACATTGCCTTTCTGTGTTACTTGTCTTTCCGAGCAGCTGGCGGAAAGCCCAGGGGTGACACACCTGCAGAAGGACAGAGTGGTCAACCCCCTCAGAAGAAACAACGCACGACTACAAAGAAACTCACCAAGAAAACCTTCGATGCACCTCCATCCTTGATGTCCAAGAAGTGGCCAAGTTCGTCCAAGAAACCTGTTCCCACCATCCCGTTCGCAGTCATGATCGATCCTAAATGGCTTGAGGCATATCCTGACTTTAAACCACTCACCGAGAATCAACCAACATGGCTTAAAGACTTTTACGAGGATGTGAAACGAGGAAAGTACTTGGTCTTCCCTGAAGATGTCGAGTACTTGAAGGAGTTGAACGAGTGGAGGATGAGTGCTTTTCAAGATTCGGGAGACGAGGGGGATGATGAGGGGGATGATGAGAACGGCTGTATGTAAAGACATTTTGGTCATCACCGAACATTGATAAGGTGGAAATCTTACTTGCATGAGATGCGTCGAGTCATTAAGATTACTAGTTACCGCCAGCATCAGTGAAATGATATTAAGATTGATTGAAATGCACCTTTGCGAGATCGACAGATGCCCAAACCTTATGTCTATCCCGCCCAACAACGACGGTTGTCATAGCCAGCTGGCCATGGATCCAATCCAAGTCGATAAGCTGTGGTAATCTTGACTCGTTACCCTGAAATGTTTCAATCTCCCAAAGCCGTACAAGGCCCTTCTCAGAACTCATGACAACTTTAGTAAAAAATCCTGCCATGTTAACATGCAAAGGGAGACACATACAAGCTTCTCCAGACCACCTCCTCATCTCCACTCCAGGGTTTGAACCAACGCATGCGGGCAAACCAGACTTTCTTCTCTGTCCCTCCGAAGCACTGAGCAAATTGAAAAATTTCCAAGACCTCACCAAATGCATGTAAGGGAACTTCCTTGGGAATGATAGCATGAACAAGAGATGATCGACGAGTCCCAACTGTCCTTGAAGCATAATAGCGTTTGCCGTTGAGGATGACATATTCAAAGAACGTAGCTTCATAACGTAGTGGAACACTATTGGGAACGATGGGAATATTGTGGCGGCAGTGAACTGGGGTGAGGGGAAAACGAAAACAAAGGGTTTCTGTTACGTTTCCTGATTTATCACCTAACTTTTCACTTTCGTTTTACTCTGTCGAAGTCACGTGACCTGCTTAGTCAGCTATCACATGATTGATCACGTGATGTCACGTGCCTTTATCTGTTATCTATGACATCAGACCTCGTGTAGTATATTATCCCACACTCGTGAGAACACTCTAACCTTATACAGTAGTACAGTTACGCCTTAGTCAGTAGTTAGTAAGCCACGGCCTGCCCTAAGCTGGTCCGTGCACGTCTTTGTACCGTATATATACTTGAATACAGACCACCGAACAAGCCAGTCTTGTTCTGGTTGGATTCCCTCTAGCCTATACAGATCCTCTTAAGTCTTTGTTTCGAGTCGAGGTGCCAAGGCCCGTATATTGGGTTAAAGGTTGCCTTCAGTTTCTGCAACAAGACGATATGTATCCGATGACATCGGTTTCAGCTGAAACCTTGGACTGAGGTGATAGCTTTGTTCAGCTAATGACACCAGATCTTATTAGCATTTTCGGCCCAACCAAAGAAAGATGTTACCATCATCAGAAGCACTGTCAAGATCCTGAGACAGCGCCGCAAGGTTAGCCACGGTCCCTCGCTCCTCATTGGATGCCTTGAGCATGATACCGGATGCTTGATATGGCAGGGATGCCGAGGGGTGGCCGCATCGCAACGAGAAAATCTTGACATCGTATGGAATCATTGAAGTCTACAATTCAATCGAGAATAAGCTTACGAGTCGTCCACTCTCACAAGTGTGCTGAAACTCTGTAAAAAAGGTAGTTTCTATATCACCGTTACCATGGTTATTTGTTTTGAAACTCTTGAGTACTTTGTTGAGTCGCTCGTAAAGGAATGTCCAGAAGTCGTGAAGTGGACCGAAGTTGCGTGCACACAGTCCGATGTGGATCGCGTAATGATGATTTGGCCTGAGTACGGATGACCCGTAAAGCTGCGACGAATCAATATGGTCCATAGATGGAAGGCAGATACTTGCCTGGATGAGTTCCTTATTATACGCTTGTATAAGATTCTCGGCTTCACTGATATGTGCATCCGTAAGCTGGCGTTGTATAAGAAGACGCAATGCGATGCAGAGCTTCAGGAAATTTGCCGGGTCATCGGGATGGAGCGCAAACTTGGTGTCTTCTTCATCAGGAGTTGATTCCTGAATGGGCGCTTCACTAGTACTGGCGACCGGAATATCATCTCCGGGTGCCTTGCGCTTCTTCGCAGCCTACAAAAATGAGTAGTCCCCAGTAGTGGATCATGTGAAAGAGTACAAACCTTTTTAGCAGTAGCCTGACGCAGCTTCTCAGACTTTCGGGCAGCAGCTGCTTGAAGCTTTTCCTGCTTCTTTGCCTCGGCGAGCGCAATCTTCTCTTGTGCTATCCTGGCCTTCTCGGCTTCGTGTGCTTCTTTTCCTGCCTTCTTCGCCTCCTGTAGGGACTTTTTGTCTTGAGCCTTGCGTAGCGCATGTGATTCTTTCTCGGTTTCCAGATGCCGAATCATAACGCTGCGCTGAGACAGAATCTCATCGCTAAGATCATATGGAAGGCACGCACTCCATAGCTGAGGGATCTAGGAGACAATTTGGCCAATTGATTTGAATAGTAATATAAAGAGAGAACTTACTACGATAGGTCCATAAACTGTCGCCAACAAGAGCCACTGGTCAGCAGTGAGAGATCCACCAGCTGGTGTTCCTATATCAGTTGGCAGTTTGCCACATGAGACGGGAACCATAAACTACAAGAAAACATTAGCGTTCAAGGTTCGGAAAGTCGTTTCACTTACATCCGCGAGTAGTTCATGGAGTTTTGTGAGTTCGTGATTCGGCCGTAAGATCTTGTTCTGAACCCAAATATGATAAAAGTGTGTTTTGACGATTCCTATAGTACATAGCTAAGAGCAAAAACATAGGAAGAAAGAAAGAAAACTTACCAAGGAAGAGATTATGCATTGGATCAACCACGATTTGGTGCACAAGATCAAAATAGGGAAGGCGAGCGAGTTGAGTATACCGTGTTGCATGTTCCTTGACAAAGTTTTTTCGAGCAGTTGGCAATAGGATCTTGCGGTACTGCTCTCCTAACGCTCGATGTTCTTCATTTGTTCTCGGATCAAATTCTGTTGTGATAGTTTAGCTCAAAAGACAACTTTGAAAATAGACCCATTGCCAGGATCAAATGCCTCTGGTTTGTCCTTATCACTCACTGAAATCCAGCAAAGCGTACAAAAATATGTATGGGAGTGAGAAGCGAAGCCTCCCATCTTATGTGCTGCGGGTTTGTCACAGACAACTGCGACAAGGATGATGCGGACAAGACGACCTAGAGAACGACTGAAGTAAACATGGAGGGGTAAAATAGTAAGGACACACCTTGTGGTGACGATTCAGTCGGGACCATCAAACCATATCTCCATAACCGAAGTAGGTCAGATACGATGGGCCGAAGGAATCGTTGGATTTGGTCTGGATTTTGTTCCTTTGGCCCTGGGAGAATACTCGTGCACATGAGGTTTGATGTACGGTACCTGATTATCATAAGGAAGGAGCAAAAGGGAGATAAAGTGAACTCACCGATATTCCGGAGGTAAATTACATATTGAGAATGACGTTGGGCAACTGGAATGGGAGGGGGCGATGTTGCTTCGGGTATACGAGAACCTAGACAACGGAGCACGAGTAAAACACAACACAGATACAAAGGAAATGGCTTACCAGTCGACTCCAAGATTTACTCCGATCCGAAGCTCACCACTTGGCCCATGTCGTTCATGCGGAAGGTTCGAGAAGAACAGCTTACCATTCGGGTCTTTGAGATAATTGCGGCATATGTTACCGTCAAAAATGTCAGTGTAGACTCCATTTTGTCGAGGCTTTTCTCGCCACTTGTCAAGCAGAGCTTCGATCCCCGGTATTTTGAGGATCGATCGAATCTGAGACGAGAGTGGAAGATACGGGTACTTGAGTAGAGGGGTTTTCGTAGCACGGACATTTCCACGAGCCGTGTGGTCGGACTTGAACAAGGCAATGTTGCAGTTCGTACACATGTCTTGACAGTGGAGAGAGCCCGCCGGAGGATAGACTTCGAGACAAGTGGAACAAACCGGAAGCAGAGTGACCGGTTTGTTGACTGAGAGAACACGGTTAGCGGATTGAAGAGTGACAAAAGGAAGTGTCATGGAGGGGAGGATCGTGGCTAATAGGCAGCAGAGCACCGAAAGGAGCGCATTACAGGCTGTTCGGGGGAGATGGAACTGCAGATGAAGCCAAGAAACGAGTGCATAGATGGTAAGATGAAGGGGAGAGGTGTCGGGCAGGCCTCGATCATCGTTATCCAGGCGCTCGTTGATCAAGAAGGGATCCGGATCATCTTCAGAGTCTTGAGGAAGAAAGCCAGTGTCAGGTTCATCGAGATCAAAGTCTTCCAAATCGACTGGAAGTGTGGGATCATCAAGTACATGAGCGTCAAGATCCTCGGGATCTTGGAGATCCTGAGGTATACCGTCTTCATTTTGGGCCTCTTCGAGCAGCTTATCGAGCTGACGTTGGATCACACGAGCCTCCGGATCCTTTGGTAGGTTATGCGCCTCATATGAAGTAAGTGGCCGAGTGTTCATCGAGACCACCTGGTTGAATGCACTGAAATGGTTGACCGCAGCAAGAAGGGATTCCGAACTGTGGAAATTCGGTCCGAGGTCGGGCAGATCCATTCCGAGATCAAGGTCTTCACCAGTGAGTGTTCCGTGGTCAAGCATCTCTTGTTCGACAGCACAGTCTGATGTCCTTGGTGGATCTGGGAACTCGACATCTGGGAATAGCATCGGAGGAGGGGGTAGAACGCTAGGAAGACTATGTGGAACGGGACCTGGAAGAGTTTTGGCCATCGGGACAATGCGTTGCCCATGTTGTATCTGAGCCTGGGATGTTGTTGTTTTAAGCCTTAGATCTTTCTTGTCGTGGGTGCGCCAGGTGCTGTAGTTGACGAGCTTTCCACCACATTTATGGGACTTGCAGTTGCAGCGTACAAGACCAGCCATGTGTGGTGATGATGGTGATGATGGTGAAGATGAACGAGTCAGATCAAATGTGCGTCGCGTTGTGGAGCTCAGCCACTCCCTGAAGGGATATCGAGTCTCCATCCAGCATTTCCTGCACTCCCGAGTCCATCCCAATCACATCCTGACTTGTCCTGCATCAGTCCGCTCTAGTCCGACCTATT
>JBBPPG010000697.1:0-17484 GCA_038091855.1 Leccinellum luteum
TTTTGACATACCAGTTGGTCAGTTGCATATCATTTGTCATATTTTCATACAAACATTCAACACATTCATTTTTAGGATGTATGTTGTATCATATTCTGTTTTGGTTCATTATCATTATTGATGCTTATTTTCAATTTCTCATTTATTTAGCTGGTGAGCTTTATATTACATATTATTATACAAGCTAATGATACTCTGTATAATATTTCTTCAATACCCTTTATTTATTGCAGACTGTGAGTTATGTTTCACTAGGACATTGATGGTCATATTTTAACTGTTCACTTCTGACACTTATACTGTAGAAGGTATAAATAGAATATGCTGAAATTTTGTTATGCTAATCATACATTTATTATTCCTCATAGATGGTGGGCCTTGTATTGTTTTCTATCATTTTATGTGTTATATTTACTAATTACTTGTGAATCTCAAGGCTGTATGTTGTTGTCTTTTATGTTTGGCAGTGTACAACTTATACTCATCTCATATTGGGCTTCAAACATTGTGTTATTATTTATAGGATGTAAGTTCTCCTTATGTGTCATATTTTGATATTGGATCAGTGATCAAATGTTATTATTTTATATCAATTTTAGTCTGTAAGTGTTCAATATACAATTTCAATTTTGACCCTAGTTTTATTATTGTTTGTAGACGGTGAGTTCATTTTCATTTATATATTTCAATTTAATTCATGGTTGCTAGACTATTCACAATCACAAAGTATGTGAATTTCTTCCACTATCTTTTAGTTATGACATGGTATTCTTCAGTCCAATCTTGATACTATGCAATCTTCCATTTTGAAGCCTAGTAGTATTGTGAATTCTTTATTAATTTCATGTTGTTTTCAATTGACATTGCAACTCATACTAGAGAAATCTGGACACATGGGAGCAAATCCTTCTAAATGCAATTGGTATATTATTTTTTTCACTTCCAAGGTTTTTTTGAAACAAAATCAAACACTGTACTCTTTTCATGCTTTGCAGATGTACTCCTCATTCTGGAACATTCTTTCTATCTTTTCCATCAAAAGGATCCTCAGCCACTTCTATCTGCAGCTAAAAAATATAAGGCATCAAAGATATCCAAGAAGGTGAAATCCACAATGAAGAGAGTTTTTGATCAGTATGGCAAAGCATCTAAAGAGGAAAAGGTAGAGATGATTTTGAATATCATCCTTGAGAATCAGATGAGTATGTTGAGCCTATCTTGGTGTGTCATTTCATGTAATAACACTCTATTCTTAGCAATGTAATGAGCTCCTCAAAATTTGGTATAGAACTCAGAAGATTCAAGTCAAGTTGTTTTGAAGCAGAAAAGTTGATGTGATAAAAGAGGCATGAAAAATAATTGAAATAACCAAGAATCTATAGAAATTTCCACAATCATGTTGCATCCATCCATGTACAGTTCATGAATGAATTTTTAATGAGGAAATGTAGATGAAAAACATTGTGTCTATGATATTACAACCTCTTGTGTAGAATAAGCACAAGCCTGAGTAGTCCACTATTTCATTCCAATTTACAAGTTGAGAAGAAGCATAGATGGCAGCCAAAAGGTTATTGGTATTCTTGGGAATTGGAAACTAGAAGCATCCACTTGTGGAATTGTTTTTATTGGGGGCAACTCCAGAATTCACAAGCCCAACTGTAACCCACTGGGCTCCTTGAATGGCAATCCACATTCTAGTACAGCTTATCTGCACAATGCCTCCATGAAAAGGAGGCTGCAACAAGGAAGATTCAAGTTGAAGGCATTTCCAATAACAGCACTTATCAGTAGGCCATTACAACCTTGGAGGATACAGCAAAGCCATGGTATTTTTCAGGAAAAGACAAGGGACCATATGATGCAAAGAAAGAAAGAAAAACAAACGAATCCTCGTCCCCACCCCGACTCAGCCTCGGCCCTAATTCTGGAACCGCCTCGAACCCGTCTCTATCCCTCCTGCTTTCGGACGGGAGCAGCGCAGCATTGGTAGCCGCTGGCGATCAGGTAACCCGGGCGCCCCTCACCACCTCCTTTTCAGCCATACGTTGACGCCACACGTCGCCTCCGATCCTCGGTGGACTCCCGCTCGTCGGAGTCGCACTCACAGGCAATGGTGCCGGACTCTGTGAACGTGGGGGTGCGAGGCCGCCCATTGTCGTCATTCTCGCCGTAGTTGAAGGAGTCGTAGCGGCGGGAGCACCACCAGCAGTACGCGACCGCCAGCCTCCCTCTGCACGCGGAACCGCAGGAGGACCCGTCTTCGCAGAGTGTGCACTGTGACGCATGTTTGCACGTTCCTCGCCTCTTGCTCCCACTGTGCCTTATTGCGCGCTTCTTCCAGTGCAACAGCCCGCTCGGCTTCGCGTTGTCGACGCTGCTCCGCCAACCGTTCCTCTCTTGCCGTTCTTCGTCGCCTCGGCCTCCTCCTCAGCACGTCGTTCTGTAATCCGAGGTCAGTCCCACTACAACACGCGAACATCAACCAAGAAAACACGCACCTGCCTCGGCTCTCTCCCGCTCCTCTTCCTCCCCTCCGCACAGCCTCCTCTTCTTCCTCCCACCACCACCTCTCCACCACCACCTTCTCCTCATACGCAACCCTCCTCTTTTCTCCATCTCTTCCTGCATCTTCTTCTCCGCCACCTCGTCTCTTGTACTCCTCCTTGCGCACAGCCAACAACGTCTCCCGGTGCGCCTTATACTCGGCCTGCTTCTTGGTCTCCACAGCCTAGTTGTGCGTCTCCGGGCTGGTCTCCACTGGTGCTTTTTGCAGCGCGTCAAACGTCTCACGGTCCGTAGCCTGTTGCTCGGCATACCCTTGCGCAAGCTGTCCTAGACAAATGAATGTATCGGCGATACAGAGAGAACGACAAAGGAACCAGGACGCACCACGATCGACACCTTGAGCCCGCCGCGCTTCATCAAGTCCTGAGCGAGCTTCTTGGCCTCTTCTGTCCTAATCGTCTCGATTTCCCGTCTCGCACGCTCGATTTCCTTCTTCTTAGCATCTTCCTTTTCTTTCTACTCCTCGATCAGCTTGTTGGCACGTGTGAGCTCCACGCGGCGGGACGCCTCCTCTTCTTCTTTGTGTACGCTCAGCTCCGACAGGAGCTCTCTGCGGCGTGTGACGAGCGCATTGCACACAGAGAGGGCGCGCCGTTCAGCATTGGACGCGGCGACAAGCTCGGCGAACCAGGTGGCTTGTTCATCAGGGGAGAGCACCGGCTCTGGTTCGATCACGCGCACGGCGCTGTGGAGCGCCATTGAGAGCGTGCTCAAGCGGGTACACAGCAGCTCGGCCGAGGACGGCTGAACGGTAGTGTTGTCGTGGGGCGATGGGTTGCTTGGACCGGAGATAGCGAACCTTCGGAGTGGGCAAAGGACCCGTCGATGAAGAAGATGGTCTCCGTAGCATGGTCTACACGGATACGAAGCTCGCCGCGGCGTGCGCAGTCCATGACATAGGCTTCGATTTGTTCTGGACAAAAGACGTCGAGGGCTTGACGAGGTCGAGGAGGGTGTTCACTATGAAGGTGCTGTAGACATGTGAGAGTCGAGAGAGGATGCGGGAGAGCAGGGCACAGGACAGAAGCGGACGGTACCCAGCATATAGGGAGTCGCTGGCACAAAGTGAGGAGAGGAGAGGCGCTATGGATGGGCGGAGAGTGGGAGGGTTGAAAGAATCCTCGAGAAGGCCGTACAGGATCTTGATCGGGGTTGGGGATAGGCGCAGGACGTCTCTCGAAAGCTGGAAAACATGATTGAATGTTGACGAAGAGACAGCCACTTACAGCATCTTTGAGGAGGCCGGCCCAGGTAGGCGCCTTGGGTAGGCCAAGGAGGGCAAGCCAGGCGATCACTCTTGGAGTGGGTGGCGTCTTCGTCGGTATGTTACCCGACTGGGACTGCGAGTGGGCTGACGAGGACCTGGACTGCCAGATGAAACATTTCCTCGTCGGATCTACCTCCGATGGAGGTGACGACGGCATAATAACAACCACAAACTGCGGAGTGGTAGAGCGAGTTGCCGCTGGTGAGGAATACATTGGCGAGCTTGTCATAGTAATTTGCCATCATGGCGGAGCGCCTTTTTGGCCACAACGAGAAGGTTGTGGACATCCTCGACGGAGCGGAATGCCTCTTTCCAGAGCTCGAGCTCGATGGAAGCGTTGAGTTGGGAAAAGCGGGTATCGAGGTGGTGCTGGAGGATGTCCGGGTCCGATAGGTTGATAAAGCGGGCCTGGTGGGCATACTTTGCGATGTTGGCGAGGTGAAGACAGAGAGTCTCGCACAAGCGACGGAACTTGACCTTGCTGATGTTTGAGACAGAAGCGGAAGGCCTGCTGTGCGACTTGCCGGGGGAAGGGTTAGAGATTCGAACGGAGCGGCAGGGCAGGGGGTATTCGTCTGGTAAATGGCCTCGAGACGGGCGTTGTTCTTGAGTGTCTCGCGAGAGGTGTGGTAACTCTCCCACAGAAACTTGAGCCAAGGTGTGACGAGTGCTCTGTTGGTGCGATCCCTGCTCTGATCGCCGCTGACAGCACCGAGATGGATACTCACCGGTGTCTCGCTTGCCTATCGTCAACATCTAGGGAGACCGCGCGGTCAGCCTGTTGCTGGGCGGCAAGTACCTTGGCATCTGCGAGTGCGAGGAAACGTTGAATGACGAGTTCGATGGAAGCGACGCTAGAATGTTCTTATACTGCGTGAGGCCTTCCTTGGCTGCCCTACCCATGCGCATGTTCGCACATAAGTAGCTCATGAAGCGAATGAGAATGGCAACGTTCGAGTGGGGCGAGCGGACAAGTCTGACTTTATGGGGCGGCGTGCTTGAGCTTAGAAACATGAAATGAGAATGGAGGGATAATTATCAACATGCGAGCCGACTTACGTGCCCAGACACTCCTGAATCCGTTCCAGTCAGACAACTACAAGGTTCGGATACAGTAGGATCGCTTACAATGTGACGAAGGTCATTTTTATGTAAGCGAAATGGCGAGTATGGCCATGCGCGTTGTGTAAGGGGAGCTATGTGTACGCATCGCGAGCGAGGAGAGGACGAGACGGGGATGCGTGCGTGTCCGTGCACACGCAAAGCAGGAAAGCCAGAGGGGACGAGGGGAGGCGGACGCAAATGAGCGGGATGACGTGCTGCTACTGTCGTGCAGGGAAGGTCGACAGGGCGAGAGGTAGAGGGCAGGCGAGGGAGTGTACGCCTCGCGAGGGTTACAGCGAGAGATTTGGAAAGCGACTTCGAGCGACTTCGAGTCGGGTGTATTCTCCGTGTCCTTATCGCAAGGCGAGGGTGGGCTTAGGCTTTCTAGCATTTTCATCCGTTCATCCATTATTTGCTGTTGAATTGTTGGCGGTTGATATAGATATACGATCGCCATAACGCGATAGTACGAGCACGCGCGGGTGCGGCATACCGAGACAATTCGGCGATAGCACCAATGTGTGGGGTGAAATCGCAGAATAGATACACTTCGACGGTGTTGAATATGAACATAAGTAGTCTGTCACCGTAAGTACTAAAAGGGAGACGGTGTTAGAATTGGAAACCGACTCCTAGACTGGTCGACGGAATGCTTCGCTAGACGGACTGGCCACCAGTCGAACCGACTCTGTCGTAGTGTGAAACGAGGCACCATCTCGTCTGAGTCCTCGCACTCTCACTTGCGCTGCAACAAAATTCAGCTCTCACAAACCATCAACGAAGATGGTCAGCGAATGGATCCTCCCAACAGAACTAATTTTCCACATTCTTGGATACACGAGCGCCAGAGACGTCGTCCGATGGTGAACGGTAAGCTAGCCTTCCTCCGTTGTTGACTCAGCTGCAAGCTCAAGTCCCAGCAGGTTTCAAAGTGGTTCCGTACCATCACTTACCAACTCGATATCTGGAGGGCTTTGCGTGCCGTTTATGCCTCCGCCCGAGTTGCTCCCCGTTCCTTCCCTCAAACGAGCTATCGTCAAGTCGGAACGATTGGCGCAATCGTGGAGCTGCTAGTACGAGATGCAGCAGCTACGAGTTCTTTCAACGCGCATGATGGATTCAATCTGACGGTTATAGCCATCTCATCGATGACCAATGGTCTATCGTATCCATCAGAGAGACCTATGCGGTGCCACCGACAGTCCTGTGGGAGTAAGGTGACAAGACAGCCCTTTGAACCTACAGAGAAGGAAGGGGGTTGTGTGGTTGTGGGTGCAGTCTGGACACACTACGCAGTGGTACGCCTTCGTCGAGCCTTCCGTGCTCCGCACCTCTTATTCTCTACGACCAATAGCTCCCTCTTGGATACAGACTCTGGATCGTTGTGCGACACCATTGCCTTAGACGTTCCTTGTGATCCATCGTCCACGGATTCCACTGCAATGCCGTGCTTCCTGCATTCACGATTTCTTTATCTGCCAGGCCCGACCAAGTTTGTGTTTGACACTACCACCCGCATATTTTGTACAATTCCCCCGTTCAGGCTTGCATTGGTACGTAGTAATCAGAAGCATAGTGTGCGCCACGGGTACTGCTCATCAACTCTCAGAATCAAACGAGGTCAAACATGCATGAGGAGCATTGTTCGGGCAAAGACTCGGATGCGACACACAAGTTTATTGTTGCACAGGCCTTCACTATGATACTAACCAGCACCCTATCGAGATGAACGGGAAAGACGTCCTGCGCCTCACTAGCACTCACGAGGGCATATTTGGAAGTCGAAACACACTATTTGATGTCATAAGGAATTCTGTCGTCGATCCCGTCACCGGGTCCGTCCACGTGGGTTGCTGGAGTAAAATAGATGGCGATATCGTCCTGCTGAAAACCTCGTCGACCTGATGCTACTTCCACGATCTGCAACGGACGTCCTGCCGATGACCATTACACGGCCGGGTGCGACACCCTCCGCCGGATTCTGGGGTATCTCCAACGAAGGGTACGCAAGATGTGTCTCCCTGACGGAGTGCTACTGGTACCTGTCCGGTCCAGCACATTATATCAAGTAAGAAGTGCTCGCGAAGTTGGCGATCGGTGCGTGGCTATTATCTATGACAGCGGGTTGGAGAGAGAGCGCACGCCCCGCGTAGTAGCGAAGCGTGGGAGTCGCTCGACGACCATAGACTGTGAAAACGTTCGACGACACGAGAAGCAGATTTTATGATGTTCGTGGTTGTAGTCCCTTCCCTGAACGCACGTGGAACTTGGAAGTCTCTCCGGCATCTCCTGGCTGGACCTTTCCTCTGCTCCGCATGATGAGTACGATCTACATAAATCATCGGCTTACTCACTGACTACATAAAAACTCAGTAGCAGCAGCGCATCCGCCCGCGAGACCTTCCCACTCTGACCTATTGAGACTTGGGTCCGCTCCAACCGCTTATTGACGAGCAGCCGCCCAACATGCGTCGATTGCGCCACCAAACAAGAATCTCAGTATTTACACAGCGTCACATCCGCGTCAACAACTGCACGAGCACTCTCGGCTGTGCACGTGTGACTGCGAAGCCCCCCGACCGCGGCGGTTTCACACTCCCTTTGTCGCAGTGATTTCCAAACTCACTGCGATGTCCGGCAACCCCGACGGCGTCGGTGTGTAATATTGCTAATCCCGAGCTCGAACTGAAGCCCGAAGTCTAGAAACGCAACGTCCCCCCCCATCCTCGCGATATCGCACCTATATACGTGCCAACGTATGGAGAGATCATCTCCTACGCGATCGTCGCGACGACCGACATGGGGCAAAGAAGCTGATGTGAGCGGCTTACTTGGACTCTGCTGACGACAACAGTACATTCGACGCTTGGCGGCGGAGCGGGTTAGCTCATTATCCGCTCCTGTCGTCGGGATACTCAGTCACGCTGAGACGGCGGGATCGGACTTTATGTAAACATCCAGTAGTATATAAGATAGCACCGATGGGCCTGGTTGGCGACGCCCATTCCTACACGTTCGTAATACCGGGTTTGTTTTCACTTACATCCCCTCTGCTATTAGAATCTTAGCTGATTCAGCCCAGTATCGGCGGCCGATCGACGATGAAGAAGATTGGAGGACTCATATTCACCCATTCCCAATTGGTCCAGCTCTTCAAATGCATTCACCCAGAGCGGGCAGAACAGGCCACCGACGATTCTACCGTTTATGGAGCTGTGATTGCTCTGGCACTGAAGAAGAACCTGGCTTTCATACCGGTTGGCATTACCAAGCGAAATGGCAGTCGAGGAACAAGGTTTATTCTCTGCATCTACTCCAAGTCTGCTGGGAGAGCGACGAATGACTTTGAGAAGTGGCAAGAAGGCGAGGAAGTGGCAGGGATAAGAAAGTGGCTCGCAGTTCATGGCGTTAAAAAGCGGCTGCCATTCGACACCTTTATAGTAGCCTAATGAGGCAACGCCTGGGGCCGATTCATCTAGATCCTGTCTTTTCCAACCTAGCTGGTATTTGCTCGATGTATGCATATGATACATAGTTCCTCTCACTGACCATTACGAAGGTGGTTAGCGAATGGATCCTTCCAACAGAACTAATTTGCCACATTCTTGGATACGCGAACGCCAGAAACGTCGTCCTATGGCGAACCGTTGAGTCTCTGTATTCAGGATTAAAAGAGGTTCTGTGCTATCTGCAGAGCCTTAAATCTCAGCCAACGTTTGTTACAACCGAATGTAACCAAATTGTCCAGAAAAAAAGGCCGGACGAAGATGCACAAGAAAAAGCGGACGATACCACACACCCTTCGCGTTCGACGTCATCAAATCCCCGCCTGTGCAACTTAAACACCCGCCGTACCTCCAGGGCGTGCTGGAGGAGCCGTCCGACTGCGATGATGTCTCACGCAAACGGGAGCGAACTTGCCCCGTTAACGTCCGGACCACAGGTGTTACATATTCTGTTGCTGAGTTAGTTAGTTGGTTCGATGGATAGATCGGGATTGCGCACATAGGAAGGGGGGAAGGGAATCTGGCCTACCAGAGATCCCGCCCTTCGGACAGAAAATGACGACCACGACTGCGAGCTCGACAGCGATTTCTGGTAAGCAGGAGCCTGGAACCGAGGTACATGGAATATATGCGCATGACCATAATGGCTGGGGGCTTGGTATCACGCTGCCAGGTCTTGAGCAGTGATAGCAGCGGGTTACCGGCTCTGCAAAGGCACCAAAGTTGATTGTACAGCGGTCAACCGGTCGCTGTTCGATCCAGCTATCAAAGACGGTTGATAATCCCTGCTTCATGCACGCTTGCTTGAATGTTCACATCCAACACCAGCCCCCTCTTCTGTCGCGCACTCCTTTGTCTTCCTTGTTATCGAATTCGTTGGTCTTATACGCTGCGCGCGGACAGCGGTCGCATCCTACTCGTGTTACCCGAAAGGTGACCGAGGTGGGCCGGGCCGGGGAAAGTAGAGCAAATCCAAGGCAACACAGCCACTGGATCCGATACGACTTCCGAGTGTCAGCCGCAGGCTGACAAGTTGAAAATACGACTGCTAGCCTCCAACACTACTCTTGCACAGAACATCACTGCGGAATGTCTGCTTTGGCGACGCCCTTCCGTCTTCTCGTGATCATGTATCGCCTGATCGCGGCCTGCTGGAACGCGTGCGTTGTCCTCTCGCAGATCGCGCAGTCGGTAATGCAAGAAGCCAAGCAAGAGACGGCCGAGTTGATGGCATTACTGGACGACGAGGCGCCCATCATGGTTTGTCCACGGAGACCTTTGCCCTGCGGACATTGACCGAGTTGCGTTCTCCAGGACGTCGTCACATCGACGGCGTGGCAGCAAGATACAAGCAACCCGACGAACCCGTTGCAAATGCTGATCATTGCGAGGGAGTCTTCGTTCGTGCTCCTGTTCCGACTATTCAAGGGTCGGGTGCTGCACTTGGAAGTGGACGAGGTGCGTCGATTAGATTGGCTGACAGAGGCGTTTCGTAACGAATGCTGTGCATGCGAGTCAGAGGTTCATCGCCTCCAAGTTAGAGGTGATCCGGACGGAGTTAATGTTGCACGTCGAGCACGTCCCACGCTTAGTAAGTCGTTGTGAGGGACGAGGACGTGGCTGACGCAGACGGGCGACAGTTGCAGATGTCGATGGGGATACACGATACGGGTCTGGTTCGATATGCGCCGCTGAGGCCGCCGTATCTTTGGAAGGAGGAACGAGCGGATACAGAGCGCGGAGATGAGGTCGCTGAGAGTGCGGTCATGCCTAGCGCGCCAGCAGCTGAAACGGGAGGAGATTCACGCAGGCAATATGTTCAGTTGCTCACGGAAAGGGCACTCCGGCGTCGGTTGGAGGGAACGCCGAAGAAGGTCGGAAAGAGGATAGCACTGGCGAACGCGACGAACAACATGAACGAGATGGTGAAAGAGACGCCGAAAGAGACGCGGATGGAGCGAATGATCCACACTGCCCTGACAGAGAATTTGGTGACTCCGACTAGGCCGTCGCGACGGAAGAAGACAAGGTTTAGCTTAGCGAAGTTGGATTAGTGATCATTTGAGTCACACGGCGAATATATAAAGACGCGGACTCAGGAATTTTGTTGTCGTCGTTCACGATGGCGCTCTTGCAGTGTCGAGACAGAGAAGGATGGAGTTGGACGTCTAGTAGCAGAGTCTTCGATTTCTCGCTCTGCGCTGAAGAAGGTTTCATACTCGCTCCTCTGCTCGTCGTGCTCGTCGTCGCCGCATTCGCCCGGTCTCGCTCGCTCGTATACGAGTCAGTGCGCGACGTCTCCCATGCAAGCCGATGGCGACTCTTTGTCAAACTCGTGCGTTCTCGTTTCATGTTCGTTGTTGTCCGTGCTAATTCCAACATTTAGATTCTGCTTGGTTTCGCCGTCTTGACCAGTCTAGTTACTCTGTACTTTGTCCTCACCGGACATACCAGCACTGCCGTTCAGCTCCCATATGCACTCGAGCCACTCGCGCTTCTCCTCGCATGGATCTTGACCCGTCTTAACCATCTCCGCACTCGCTCCTCTTCTACCGTCCTCTTGCTCTTCTGGCCTTGTTATGCCGTCGCACTCGCCATCTGGACCCGTTCTTACGTCCAAACTTTCTCAGTCGCGCCCCTCGTTCCCTTGAAATGGGTCGTCGCCTCGTTTGGCTTGCTTTCCTTTGCGCTCGAATGCGTCTCTCCTGACGACTCTCCTCAATCAAACACCGAGAGCCCGACGCTCAAGGCCAACGTGTTCAGCATTTGGTCGTTCTCCTGGTTGACCCCTCTCTTGAGTAAAGGTGCAAAGGTCATCATCACGGAGGACGATCTCCCCGCACTCGTTCCCCACAACGAGTCAGCCAACCTTGGAAATGACCTCCAACACGCTCTCCAGAAACAGTATGTATGCTCTCTTTTCCATAGACTATGCTAACGCATCGCCAGCCCCGGTTTGTGGACTGCCCTCTCCGTTGCCTACGGTCTTCCCTATCTCGGTGCCGTACTTCTCAAACTCCTCCAGGACAGCTTGGCCTTTCTCCAACCCGTACTCTTGGGCCAGCTCTTGTCGTATATCTCGGACTATCAGGATACCAAAGGCGCAGGTCTCCTCGCCACTACCACCCCCTTCTTCGGCTATACCATGGCCATCCTTATGTTTGTCGCCTCCATTGTTCAAACCGTCATCCTTCATCAGGTATCCCTGACGTTCTCTTCACTGCCTTCTCCGTTGCTCACGTGCTTTAGTATTTCCAAATATGTTTCGAGACCGGGATGCGTGTTCGCGCTGGTCTTGTTACAGCTATTTACAAAAAGGCTCTCGTCCTTTCAAGCGACGAACGCGGCCGTGCTACCGGCGATATTGTCAATTTGATGTCCGTCGACACGACTAGAATGCAAGACCTTTGCACTTATGGAGTTATCGCCGTCTCTGGACCATATCAGGCATGTCGCTCCGCTCTCGCTTGGCATTCAACCTCGTCCCTAACTGGTCAATCAGATCGTCCTTGCTTTCGTTTCTCTTTACAACCTTCTTGGTTGGTCGGCGTTTGTCGGCGTGGGCATCATGGTCTTCTCCGTTCCCTTGAACACATTTATCGCGCGTATTCTGAAAAAGATGCAAGAGGAACAGATGAACAACCGCGACAAGCGCACGAGGTTGATGAGCGAGCTGCTAGCCAACATCAAGAGGTAACCATGGTGTTCCCCAAGCACAGAGCATATACTTACCCCCAACCAAGTATCAAGCTATATGCATGGGAATATGCGTTCATTCGCCGTGTTTTGCACGTCCGCAATGATCTCGAGCTCAGGATGCTTAGAAAGATCGGTATCGCTACTGCGATGAATACGACCCTCTGGACCGGTATCCCCTGTATGTGCCTTACCTCTCAGTTGCTTCCTTTCTGACTGTGGAACAGTGCTCGTTGCATTCAGCTCTCTCGCTACCGCTTCAGTGTTCTCAGCCACGCCCCTTACCGCCGACATCATCTTCCCTGCCATCTCCCTTTTCATACTTCTACAGTTCCCTCTTGCAATGGTATTCAATGCGTGTCTTTTTGTTCCACCATTACTCACCTTGTTCTCAGTTCAGTCAAGTGACCTCCAACATCATCGAGGCCATCGTGTCTGTTAAGCGTCTTTCCGAATTTTTGCGCGCAGAGGAACTCCAGCCCGATGTCGTGAAGCGGATCGAAAAACAATCTCTGTCGACCGGCGACGAGGTCTTGTCGATCAAGGATGGAGAGTTCCAGTGGACCAAGAATGGTATTCAACCGGTCCTCGAAGGCATCAACGTGACGGTGCGGAAAGGTGAGTTGGTGGGTATCCTTGGGAGGGTCGGAGCTGGAAAGGTGAGCATTGTCTTGTCCCATTGGAAGGAACGTGTATTAACAGGGCGGTACTCTTAGAGCAGCTTGTTGTCTGCTATCATCGGCGACATGCGGAAGCTGGAAGGAGAGATTGTATTGTCAGGTACCGTGGCGTATGCTACTCAGAACCCCTGGTTAGTGCAGAATGACGAGTGCTAGCGCCGAGTTTACCTACATGTCCATACCAGGATCATGTCCGCCACTGTCCGCGACAATATTCTGTTCTCACACGAGTATGACGAATCGTTTTATAATCTTGTCGTGGAAGGTGCGTGCTTTCGTTCCACAGGAGATCTTGTTCGCTCACCATCGTGGCCAGCTTGTGCGTTGAAACCCGATTTGGCCGTTCTGTCACAGGGAGATATGACCGAAGTCGGTGAAAAGGGTGAGTATTTAATGGAAAGATGCTGTAACGTCTGACGAACGTTTTTCCAGGAATCACTGTTAGTGCCTTCTCTTTTTAATAACATTGGGTCTCTCAATCGTGGTTCTAGCTGAGTGGTGGGCAACGCGCTCGAATTGCGCTAGCACGCGCTGTATATGCCAGAGCTGATTTGTCAGTGATAACCAGTATTTATGATACTGGGGTACTGATATATGCGTGTGTAGGGTGCTCCTCGACGACGTCTTGGCCGCGGTCGACTCTCATGTTGCCCGTCACATTTTTGGTATGCGATCTCTGATCCTAGCCCGTAACGTTTTCTGACACTGGGCCTCTAAAGACAACGTCATCGGCCCTCAGGGTCTGCTTTCCACGAAAGCCAGGATCGTCGTTACCAACAGCATTGCATATCTCAAGCATTTTGACCAGCTCGTTTACCTCCGTCGCGGTATCATACTCGAATCTGGATCGTATCACCAGTTGGTGTCCAACCCAGACAGTGCAGTTCGCAAGCTCATGTGAGTTACCGTCCCCATTACCGAGTCTGTAGCGCTATCTGATATGGCGTTGCAGTCAAAATCACGCTGCAAACGGATCCTCTGCTACAGCAAGCGGTGCAGTGACCCCGGCGCATACGAACGGAAGCGGTGTCAGCACGCCCACTATGAACGACAGCAAGACCCAGCTGATCGAGTTCGACTCTGTAGAAGAAAAGGTCGTCGTCCGGCG
This sequence comes from Leccinellum luteum, assembly GCA_038091855.1. Lineage (NCBI taxonomy): Eukaryota > Fungi > Basidiomycota > Agaricomycetes > Boletales > Boletaceae > Leccinellum > Leccinellum luteum. Next base: position 13,930 of record JBBPPG010000697.1, read on the forward strand.
CCCGAGCTTCGTCAAGGCGGTGATCGCGCCTCTGCCTCCCATCCGCGAGGCAATGAGCACCGGGTTGACGAAGGAGCATATGGAACAGGGGCGTGTCAAGAAAAAGGTGTATTACCAGTACCTTCAAGCCGCTTCCAAGGTCGGCTTTTTCTTCTTCGTGCTCGTCACGGTCTCGTCGCAGGCGGTGTCGGTCTTGTCGACCTACATGCTCCGGTTGTGGGGCGAGAGCAACCACGAGGCGGGGGGCAACTCTGGGTTGAGGGACCCGTATTTGTTAGGATACGGGTTTTTTAACTTGATGTCGATATTGTTGTCGGCGGCGGCGGCATTGTTGATTTGGGTGTTATGTTCGTTGAGGAGTTCCAAGTACTTGCACGATGCGGTGAGTTTTTGCTAGCTGGAGTAGGGGTAACTGTATTGATGTTCTTGACAGATGTTGGATACAGTGATGAAGGCGCCGTTGAGTTTCTTTGAGACGACGCCTTCTGGGAGGTACGTTGGCCTTGGGTTTATTTGGCCGACGACATATGTTGATGAGATTATAGGATCTTGAACGTATTTTCCCGTGATATCTATGTCGTTGATATGGTCCTTGGGAGGGTAAGTTCATCACTTGCGAGAAGTATTTGTCTGCTAACTGTGCCGCCAGGTCATCCAAAACTTGATCAGGACGTGTGCATCCACGGGGTCCATTATTCTGGTCATTGGTATTAGCTTCCCGCCTTTTCTGCTTGCCGTCATTCCCCTGGCGTGGTTCTACTATCAAGTGACCGTGTAAGCTTACTGGTACTTTCTTCATCCACTTTCTGAACTCTTTGTTTCGTCAGCTACTACCTCGCGACCTCGCGTGAACTCAAGCGCCTCGACTCGGTCTCGAAATCGCCCATCTTTGCCTGGTTTTCCGAGTCGTTGGCCGGACTGTCCACCATCCGGGCGTACAACCAGCAAGCGATCTTCACTGCCCAGAACGCGCGCCGGCTCGATCGGAACCAAATGTGTTATCTCCCCAGCACGTCTGTGAACCGATGGCTCGCCGTTCGATTGGAGTTTATGGGATCTATCATTATTTTGCTCACCGCGGCCATGGCTGTGTCGGCGGTGGTGACGAGTAGTGTGGATGCGGGACTGGTGGGGATGGTGTTGTCGTATGCATTGAACACGACCGGGGCGTTGGTGAGTCGAGTTTTGCTTTGGTTTCGAGTTAGGACTGTGGCTGACCAAAAAAAAAGAACTGGCTGGTGCGTTCGGCAAGCGACGTGGAGCAAAATGTGGTGAGCGTGGAGCGGATCACGCATTACGCGAATGATTTGCCGCTGGAGGCGCCTCACGAGTTGGTGGATCGGAGGCCGCCGACTGGGTGGCCTGGGGCTGGTCAAGTCGAGTTCAGGTGGGTCTTGACGGGTGTGAGTTTGGATGAACGAACTGACGCTGTGTTGCAGTGAGTATTCGATGAGGTATCGACCGGAACTGGATTTGGTGTTGAAGGATATTTCGTTAATGATCGTACGTGTCTTTGGCACCCACATATGTGACGGGTTCTGACATTCGGTCGACTAGCAACCGAAGGAAAAGATTGGTATCGTTGGGAGGACTGGTGCTGGAAAGTCGTCAGTGAGTTCTGTGATCGGAAGTGGTATTTTGCTCCTTCTCAACTCCACCTCCAGCTCCTCCTTGCATTATTCCGAATCTTGGAAGCGACCTCTGGAAAGATTTGTATCGATGGTATCGACATTAGCACGATCGGGTTGCATGACCGTACGTCGCTTCAGAACGTGACGCCAATCTGATTCACTCAACCTCATCGACAGTGCGCTCGGCGATCTCGATCGTCCCACAGAGTCCAGACTTGTTCGAAGGTACGCTCCGGGAGAACGTCGATCCGGTGGGCGAGTATCAAGATGTGGATATTTGGGATGCGCTCGAGCATGTATGTATCTGTTTCTCTACTAGTCTACTGGCCCAATAACTCCCCGTTTGTAGGCCCATCTAAAGTCGTACGTGGAAAGCCTCCCTGAGGGTCTCGATGCCCCTGTTCAAGAAGGTGGAGCGTCGTTGTCGGCCGGACAAAGGCAGTTATTGTGTTTTGCGCGGGCATTGTTGAGAAAGGTGAGTAGCTGCTTGACTCGGCGACGGCAAACACCTCATACGCTTGGGCAGTCCAAGGTGCTCGTTTTAGATGAAGGTATGTTTCCGCAGTGAAAAGATTATCTATCATAGGACATAGATGCTAAAGCGAAAACAGCGACGTCGGCCGTCGACTTGGACACGGACCGCGAGATTCAAGACATCATTCGAGGGCCATTGTTCAACGACGTCACGATTTTGACGATTGCGTGCGTGTTCTCTTTTTTGATGTAATATACAACTCACGTCGTGTGCTACGCGACAGACACCGGTTACACACGATCATCGAGTCGACGCGGGTGTTAGTGCTCGATCATGGACAGGTCGCCGAGTTTGACGAGCCTGGAGTGTTGTTGGCGGATAAGGGAAGTCGGTTCTATGCGATGGCGTTGGAGGCTGGGTTGGTGGGGGGAGTGCAGGAGGGTGAAGGTGGTGATGGAAATGGAGAGGCGGAGAAGGAGAACTCGCAGTAGGAGGGAGGATCTGGAAACAAGTAAAACCGAAAGGGCGTATGTTACCTGATGTGGGTAGCGAAAAATTATATGTAGATACTTGATCGTTTGCAAGTTCAACTAACGAGTCTAAAATGTTCAGTAGCATGGTGTGTTCCAATGGATGTGAGAATCAACTGGTGACTTCGCGACTGGGCTAATCATCATTGTCTTGTCGATGTTCTCGAATCCCACTTGCAGATTTCGGAGTGTTACTCTTATCCAGCGGGCCAAGAGCCTCCGAGCTGGCATTCTGTGAGTGGGTGACGTGGCTGCCTTTCCATCGAGGCCTCACGAATTCTGAAATCCTGGCAGGCGCTGACGTGTTAGGTCTCAGCGTGTCGGCCCGGGGCATTACACATACGAAAGTCATGAAATATATAAGCTGAATTCTAGATCGATCTTTCCATAGCCTTCCTAATAAATTCGGCTTCCAAGTTCCTAGTTCAACCAGGGTTGATGAGAGACTGAAAGTTTTTCCTCCTGAGAGTATCGTACCGAACTGAGATGATGAATTGATTGATTACTGTTTCTGTGGGCCGAGTCGACGGCTTCGGACCCGGTTGAAACTGATCTATGCGGTTGCTACTGGACGAGTCAGGATGACTTCTGGCAGTATCTGCTCCGACTCTATGCACTGGCGGCCAGGTACAGTATAGCACCTTCACATACATAGTAGCCGGAGAATCCTGCAGCTGGTGCCAATCCATTTCGCGGAAAACGTTAGTCTGCTTATGTCGAACATCAGGTTGAGAAGTTGGTCACGATATCACTCCAACGGCAGGTGCCGGTGAGTCACGATCGGTGTTTGTGTGGTACTATCCCTTACCCCCAAATCGGCACCTACCCCCAAATCGGCACTACACAAAATACACAACACTTTTGTCATTTTATGGTACATATATCAATTTTTGTACTATACCTGTGTCTCTGAAGTTAA